>LR778263.1:60452774-60559545 GCA_902810595.1 Coregonus sp. 'balchen'
CAACCTAATGTACTTATAGGCTATACAACCTAATGTACTTTAGGCTATACAATCTAATGTACTTCTAGGATATACAACCTAATGTACGTCTAGGCTATTAAAATTAATGTACTTCTGGCTATACAATCTAATGTACTTCTAGGCTATACAATCTAATTGTACTTCTAGGCTATACAATCTAATGTACTTCTAGGCTATACAATCTAATGTACTTCAGGCTATACAATCTAATGTACTTCTAGGCTATACAATCTAAGTACTTCTAGGCTATACAATTATGTACTTCTAGGCTATACAATTCTAATGTACTTCTAGGCTATACAATCTAATGTACTTCTAGGCTATACCATCTAATGTACTTCTAGGCTATACAATCTATGTACTCTAGGCTATACAATCTATGTACTTCTAGGGCTTATACAATCTAATGTACTTCTAGGCTATACAATCTAATGTACTTCTAGGCTATACAATCTAATGTACTTTTCTTGTTCATTTTATTATGCTGATCTACAATCTCAGTTTTCTTAATGTTGGTTTTGCTGGTTGAATTTGAATGTTTCCAAAGCCACATGGTCCTGTTTTTCAGCGTTAGTTACTATGGCAACATCCTCCTGACCTGCTGGAGACAGTGGGAGGCCGCGGGGCCAGACGGAATACCAGGACGCGTACTCAGAGCAACATCCTCCTGGCCTGCTGGAGACAGTGGGAGGCCGCGGGGCCAGACGGAATACCAGGACGCGTACTCAGAGCATGCGAGTGTCTTCACTGACATTTTCAACCTAGCCATGACCCGGTTTGTAGTCCCCGTGAACGCCAAGGTAACCTGCCTAAATGACTACCGCCCGTAGCACTCACATCAATAGCCATGAAGTGCTTTGAAAGGCTGGTATTGGCTCACATCAACACCATAATCCCAGACACCCTGGACTCACTCCAATTCTCATACCGCCCCAACAGATCCACAGATGATGCAATCTATTGCACTCCACACTGCCCTTTCCCACCTGGACAAAAAAGGAACACCTATGCAAGAATGTTGTTTATTGACTACAGCTCAGCATTCAACACCATAGTGCCCTTCCAAGCTCATCAATAAGCTCAGGACCCTGGGACTGAACACCTCCCTCTGCAACTGGATCCTGGACTTCCTGACGGGCCGCCCCGAGGCAGTGAGGGTAGGCAACAACACATCTGCCACACTGACCCTCAACACGGGGGCCCCTCAGGGGTGCGTGCTCAGTCCCCTCCTGTAATCCCTGTTAACCCACGACTGTGTGGCCGCGCATGACTCCAACACCAACAAGTTTGCTGATGACACGACGGTGGTAGGACTGATCACCGACGACGATGTGGCAGCCTATAGGGAGGAGGTCAGAGACCTGGCAGTGTGGTGCCTGGACAACAACCTCTCCCTCAACGTCAGCAAGGCAAAGGAGCTGATCGTGGACTACAGGAAACGATCAGCCATGTTAGAAATGAGCGCATGGAACTCATAGCCTTTAGGCCAATGCAGCAGTAGGCCAACAGTGGCTTGGCATTTTTCCTATTTTGTTGCCATACAACCTGGAATTACATAACATGCCTACCACTTTGAAGATGCAAAATATTTTTTATTGTGAATCAAACAAGAAATAAGACAAAAAACTCGGTACTGGTACTCCCTGTATATAGCCATGTTATTACCTGGTACTTCCTGTATATAGCCATGTTATTACCTGGTACTTCCTGTATACAGCCATGTTATTACCTGGTACTTCCTGTATATAGCCATGTTATTACCTGGTACTTCCTGTATATAGCCATGTTATTACCTGGTACTTCCTGTATATAGCCATGTTATTACCTGATACTTCCTGTATATAGCCATGTTATTACCTGGTACTTCCTGTATATAGCCATGTTATTACCTGGTACTTCCTGTATATAGCCATGTTATTACCTGGTACTTCCTGTATATAGCCATGTTATTACCTGGTACTCCCTGTATATAACCATGTTATTACCTGGTACTCCCTGTATATAACCATGTTATTACCTGGTACTTCCTGTATATAGCCATGTTATTACCTGATACTCCCTGTATATAGCCATGTTATAACCTGGTACTTCCTGCATATAGCCATGTTATTACCTGGTACTCTCTGTATATAGCCATGTTATTACCTGGTACTCCCTGTATATAGCCATGTTATTACCTGGTACTTCCTGTATATAGCCATGTTATTACCTGGTACTTCCTGTATATAGCCATGTTATTACCTGGTACTCCCTGTATATAGCCATGTTATTACCTGGTACTTCCTGTATATAGCCATGGTATTACCTGATACTTCCTGTATATAGCCATGGTATTACCTGGTACTCCCTGTATATAGCCATGGTATTACCTGGTACTCCCTGTATATAGCCATGTTATTACCTGGTACTTCCTGTATATAGCCATGTTATTACCTGATACTTCCTGCATATAGCCATGTTATAAACTGGTACTTCCTGCATATAGCCAGGTTATTACCTGGTACTCTCTGTATATAGCCATGTTATTACCTGGTACTCCCGTATATAGCCCATGTTATTACCTGATACTTCCTGTATATAGCCATGTTATTACCTTGGTACTCCTGTATATAGCCATGTTATTACCTGGTACTTTCCTGTATATAGCCATGTTATTACCTGGTACTCCCTGTATATAGCCATGTTATTACCTGGTACTTCCTGTATATAGCCATGGTATTACCTGATACTTCCTGTATATAGCCATGGTATTACCTGGTACTCCCTGTATATAGCCATGGTATTACCTGGTACTCCCTGTATATAGCCATGTTATTACCTGGTACTCCCTGTATATAGCCATGTTATTACCTGCTACTTCCTGTATATAGCCATGTATTACCTGGTACTCCCTGTATATAGCCATGTTATTACCTGGTACTCCCTGTATATAGCCATGTTATTACTGGTACTTCCTGTGTATATAGCCATGTATTACCTGGTACTTCCTGTAATAGCCATGTTATTACCTGGTACTTCCTGTATATAGCCATGTTATACCTGGTACTTCCTGTATATAGCCATGTTATTACCTGGTACTTCCTGTATATAGCCATGTTATTACCTGGTACTTCCTGTATATAGCCATGTTATTACCTGGTACTTCCTGTATATAGCCATGTTATTACCTGGTACTCCCTGTATATAGCCATGTTATTACCTGGTACTCCCTGTATATAGCCATGTTATTACCTGGTACTTCCTGTATATAGCCATGTTATTACCTGATACTCCCTGTATATAGCCATGTTATTACCTGCTACTTCCTGTATATAGCCATGCTATTACCTGCTACTTCCTGTATATAGCCATGTTATTACCATGGTACTCCCTGTATATAGCCATGTTATTACCTGGGTATATAAGCCATGTTATTACTGGTACCTTCCTGTATTAGCCATGTTATTACCTGGTACTTCCTGTATATAGCCATGTTATTACCTGGTACTCCCTGTATATAGCCATGTTATTACCTGGTACTTCCTGTATATAGCCATGTTATTACCTGGTACTTCCTGTATATAGCCATGTTATTACCTGGTACTTCCTGTATATAGCCATGTTATTACCTGGTACTTCCTGTATATAGCCATGTTATTACCTGGTACTTCCCTGTATATAGCCATGTTATTACCTGGTACTTCCTGTATATAGCCATGTTATTACCTGGTACTCCCTGTATATAGCCATGTTATTACCTGGGTACTTCCTGTATATAGCCATGTTATTACCTGGTACTTCCCTGTATATAGCCATGTTATTACCTGGTAACTCCCTGTATATAGCCATGGTTATTACCTGGTACTCCCTGTATATAGCCATGTTATTACCTGGTACTCCCTGTATATAGCCATGTTATTACCTGGTACTCCTGTATATAGCCATGTTATTACCTGGTAATTCCTGTATATAGCCCTGTTATTACCTGGGTACTCCCTGTATATAGCCATGTTATTACCTGGGACTCCCTGTATATAGCCATGTTATTACCTGTACCTCTGTATATAGCCATTTTACCTGATACTCTCTGTATATAGCCATGTTATTACCTGGTAACTCCTGTATATAGCCATGTTTACCCTAACCTGTATTAGCCTGTTATTACATGGTACTTCCCTGTATAGCCATGTTATTTACCTGATATTCCCTGTATAAGCCTGTATTACATGGTTACTTCCCGGGATATAGCCATGTTATTACCTGGTAAATCCTGATATAGCCATGTTTAACCTGTTTCTTCCTGTATATAGCCATGTTATTACCCGGTACTTCCCGTATATAGCCATGTTATACCTGGTACTCCCTGTATATAGCCATGTTATTACCTGGTACTTCTGTATATAGCCATGTTATTACCTGGTACTCCTGTATATAGCCATGTTTTTTACACTTGGTACTTCTGTATATGGCCATGTTATTACCTGATACTTCTTGTATATAGCCATGGTATTACCTGGTACTTCTGTATATCGCCATGTTATTACCTGGTACTCCCTGTATATAGCCATGTTATAACCTGGTACTTCCTGTATATGGCCATGTTATTACCTGATACTTCCTGTATATAGCCATGGTATTACCTGGTACTTCCTGTATATAGCCATGTTATTACCTGGTACTCCTGTATATAGCCATGTTAAACCTGGTACTTCCTGTATATGGCCCATGTTATACCTGTACTTCCTGTATATAGCCATGTATTACCTGATTACTTCCTGTATATAGCCATGTTATTACCTGGTACTTCCCTTGTATATAGCCATGCTGTTTTTACTCGTTATAGTTATTCCTCATGTCACTATTTCTATGTTTTATCTTTACCTTTAAGTCTGCATTGTTGGAAAAGGACCCGTAAGCACTTTCAGTGTCAGTCTACACCTGTTGTTTACGAAGCATGTGACACACACACACACACACACACACACACACACACACCCCCCCTGACCTGATGACACAGCACTGATCCTTCTTGTTGCGTCTCATGTTGAAGAAGCAGCTGTCTGCGATGGCGAACACGTGTGGAGGAAGCTCCCCCAGCCGGCGGTCCGTGTACAGATGCACCTGCTCTGTGGTGTAGAGGGGCAGCAGCTGGTACGGGTTCACTGCCACCAGAATGGAGCCTGTGTAGGTCTGGACACAGGACAGAGAGAGAGAGGGACGTTATCTGACTGTCACACACACACAGTGGTACTGATGTCGGTGATGTGGACATACAGTGAGGGAAAAAAGTATTTGATCCCCTGCTGATTTTGTACGTTTGCCCACTGACAAAGACATGATCAGTCTATAATTTTAATGGTAGGTTTATTTGAACAGTGAGAGACAGAATAACAACAACAAAATCCAGAAAAACGCATGTCAAAAATGTTATAAATTGATTTGCATTTTAATGAGGGAAATAAGTATTTGACCCCTCTGCAAAACATGACTTAGTACTTGGTGGCAAAACCCTTGTTGGCAATCACAGAGGTCAGACGTTTCTTGTAGTTGGCCACCAGGTTTGCACACATCTCAGGAGGGATTTTGTCCCACTCCTCTTTGCAGATCTTCTCCAAGTCATTAAGGTTTTGAGGCTGACGTTTGGCAACTCGAACCTTCAGCTCCCTCCACAGATTTTCTATGGGATTAAGGTCTGGAGACTGGCTAGGCCACTCCAGGACCTTAATGTGCTTCTTCTTGAGCCACTCCTTTGTTGCCTTGGCCGTGTGTTTTGGGTCATTGTCATGCTGGAATACCCATCCACGACCCATTTTCAATGCCCTGGCTGAGGGAAGGAGGTTCTCACCCAAGATTTGACTGTACATGGCCCAGGCCATCGTCCCTTTGATGCGGTGAAGTTGTCCTGTCCCCTTAGCAGAAAAACACCCCCAAAGCATAATGTTTCCACCTCCATGTTTGACGGTGGGGATGGTGTTCTTGGGGTCATAGGCAGCATTCCTCCTCCTCCAAACACGGCGAGTTGAGTTGATGCCAAAGAGCTCGATTTTGGTCTCATCTCCCCACAACACTTTCACCCAGTTCTCCTCTGAATCATTCAGATGTTCATTGGCAAACTTCAGATGGCCCTGTATATGTGCTTTCTTGAGCAGGGGGACCTTGCGGGCGCTGCAGGATTTCAGTCCTTCACGGCGTAGTGTGTTACCAATTGTTTTCTTGGTGACTATGGTCCCAGCTGCCTTGAGATCATTGACAAGATCCTCCTGTGTAGTTCTGGGCTGATTCCTCACCGTTCTCATGATCATTGCAACTCCACGAGGTGAGATCTTGCATGGAGCCCCAGGCCGAGGGAGATTTACAGTTATTTTGTGTTTCTTCCATTTGCGAATAATCGCACCAACTGTTGTCACCTTCTCACCAAGCTGCTTGGCGATGGTCTTGTAGCCCATTCCAGCCTTGTGTAGGTCTATAATCTTGTCCCTGACATCCTTGGAGAGCTCTTTGGTCTTGGCCATGGTGGAGAGTTTGGTATCTGATTGATTGATTGCTTCTGTGGACAGGTGTCTTTTATACAGGTAACAAGCTGAGATTAGGAGCACTCCTTTTAAGAGTGTGCTCCTAATCTCAGCTCGTTACCTGTATAAAAGACACCTGGGAGCCATAAATCTTTCTGATTGAGAGGGGGTCAAATACTTATTTCCCTCATTAAAATGCAAAATCAATTTATAACATTTTTGACATGCGTTTTTCTGGATTTTGTTGTTGTTATTCTGTCTCTCACTGTTCAAATAAACCTACTATTAAAATTATAGACTGATCATTTCTTTGTCAGTGGACAAACGTACAAAATCAGCAGGGGATCAAATACTTTTTTCCCCTCACTGTAAGTGTGTGTGTTCTTAACGTCCCGGTAATTTTGTCGCCCGTTTTCTTATTTCTGGATTTCTATCAAGTCCTGATTCATGATAAAGTAAACAGACAGTGCTGTGGTTCAGGGTGTTGGCAGGGCAACACTGGGACGTTCTCATTAAAACACATAGAGCCTCGATGGTCTCTATGGAGACTAACACCAGACCTAGCTACAGGTCAAAGTCTATTATCTACCACAGACAAAGCATTCACTTCAGCCAGAGAGGAATACAGCTGTGAGTCTCCAATGAACCCTAAACCTACCTGGATCTACCTCGTCAGACCTCTACCTCTCACAGACCGCACATCTCTCCAACTTCCATAAAGGTTGTTATCAACAAAGTCATAATTCGCTCCATTTTGTACATTCTATTTTCAGCTGGAGGGGTAATTATTGGTAACAGTTTGTACTGTAAAGTGGATTACAGATCAATTAATATGAATAGGGACTATTCAAACACACACACACAACACACACACTATATATACAGTGCATTCGGAAAGTATTCAGACCCCTTGACTTTTTCCATATTTTGTTACGTTACAGCCTTATTCTAAAATGAATAAAAAAAATAAAAATAAAAAACCCTCATCAATCTACACAAAATACCCCATAATGACACAGCAAAAACCGTTTTTTATAAATGTTATGCCCTCCATGTTATATAGTCTATAGTATACTAACATAGTAATACCCTCCATGTTATATAGTCTATAGTATACTTACATAGATAATGCCCTCCTTGTGTCGGACCAGGAGGTTCCTGAGGAGCCCGGCCTCGTTTAGGTCTCCTAGTCTGATCATGTCGTCCACTCCTTTAACGGACGTAGGGTGCATGGGCCGGATCCCATCCTCCTTCTTCTTGTTGATCTCATGCTCCTGCAAGGATCAATTCAATTCAATTCAATACAATTCATTTCTACCCTCAGGGGCCATTCAGAAAGGCAATGCCAGATAAAAAAAAAGCACATACTGTATAATACAGTAGACAACATGCATCACATTCCCTAAGACAAGACATCCCCCCTTATTCAACACATAAAGACAGAATACTGTACATATCACTTAAACCAAATATTTAAAGGGAAAAAAAACTAAATTGGACATGCAATACCTTTCCTTCATCGTCGATCAGCTGCAAATGTCCAGTGTCGGTTAGTTTGACCTCAGCTCCGATGGGCATCCCAACACCAGTATCCACCCACACCCAATCACCCTTCCTCAAAACCGCCATGATTGAAAACTTCTTGTCTTCAGTCTATACATTTGAAAAAAAGAAAACACACGTATGTATGAGGCCATATTGTATACTGATATTGACTGAGCCCATATTGTAGACCGATAGGGAATGAGACCATATGTGAGAATATATCAGGCCTATAAAATGGCTGCCATGGGCCACTCCCTTTACAGTAACACAATACTGACTCATACCACCTGATGGTCAAGGCCCTTTGGAGTTCTGGTTCAATAAAGTTGAATAAAATATTGAGTTTTTACCTTCTCATTTGAAAGACATGTTCCGGTACTTTGGCGACCACTAAGTATTTTTTAAAATAAACATTCCGCTTTGGGGTGGATGTGTCAATGTGTAGTTCATACATGCAGAATCAATGAGCAGAACTACTGTCTTCCCTCAATTACCCACGAAATCCCTAGTTTGAAAGCAATTGTTTTTTTCTGGAAGCTGTGTAGCGCCATTTTCCCTACATTGTCCCCCTCTAACAATTTGAGTTCAACCAATGAGCTTCAGCCCCTCACCATATGAGTGACAGCTAGCAAAAAACGAGAGCAATGCCATGGCACACCCAGACCTAAAATATTGGGTAATTGGTCAGCTGCTTGATTAAGTTCTGGGTCCATACGTGTTAAAGGAAGAGGTGTTAGAGCGTGGAGCGGAACCAGAACGAGGAGCTCCACCCTCTCTCTTCGCAAGTTACGGGCAAGTCTATGACCCGAATGTCCCCTCCCCATTCCCGAAATTCGAAAGACACCAGCGAAATTGTGACGAAAAACCCAAGAACGACAAATCGTGAAGACATTTTGTTAAAAACAAATATGATCAATAACAGTCTCAAAAGTGTCATAATAAAAAGACATTCACTGGAGACAAACGTGTAACTGATACAATACACAATCACACCGGCATTAGAACATAAAATAGCTTCCTAATGGGTCAAACCCTTATGTCTAAAGCAGTCGATCATGGCCGTGTTTTACCTGTGGATGTTATCTATATTCCTGTAGAGATCGTAAGACTTTCTCCCTGGTCCTGTGGTAAGCCTCAGCCACCGTCCACAGTAGTGTCCACGCCAGAGAGTGAGAGACCGAGACAGTCCTGTGAAACAGGAAACAGATATGCCAATACAGCACAGCCAGCACCCCTTTATGGCCTGAAGACTTTGATCCCAGACACCCAACACGGGTAACACTCAGGGCAGGTAGGTCCAGCGCAGGTAACACCCAGTGCCAACGTGGTCTCAGAGCGTTTCGTATTATTCTGTACATTTTGTATGGTATGTAAATTAATTTGTGGATCCATTTCGTATGATATGTAACAAATTGCAATTCGTAACATACAGTTGAAGTCGGATGTTTACATACACTTAGGTTGGAGTCATTAAAACTCGTTTTTCAACCACTCCACACATTTATTTTTAACAAACTATAGTTTTGGCAAGTCGGTTAGGATATCTACTTTGTGCATGACACAAGTAATTTTTCCAACAATTGTTTACAGATTATTTCACTTGTAATTCATTGTATCACAATTCCAGTGGGTCTGAAGTTAACATACACTAAGTTGACTGTGCCTTTAAACAGCTTGGAAAATTCCAGAAAATGATGACATGGCTTTAGAAGCTTCTGATAGGCTAATTTACATCATTTGAATCAATTGGAGGTGTACCTGTGGATGTATTTCAAGGCCTACCTTCAAACTCAGTGCCTCTTTGCTTGACATCATGGGAAAATCTAAAGAAATCAGCCAAGACCTCAGAAAAAAAATGGTAGACCTCAACAAGTCTGGTTCATCCTTGGGAGCAATTTCCAAACGCCTGAAGGTACCACGTTCATCTGTACAAAAAATAGTACGCAAGTATAAACACCATGGGACCACGCAGCCGTCATACAGCTCAGGAAGGAGACGAGTTCTGTCTCCTAGAGATGAACGTACTTTGGTGCGAAAAGTACAAATCAATCCCAGAACAACAGCAAAGGACCTTGTGAAGATGCTGGAGGAAACAGGTACAAAAGTATCTATATCCACAGTAAAACGAGTCCTATATCGACATAACCTGGAAGGCCGCTCAGCAAGGAAGAAGCCACTGATCCAAAACCGCCATAAAAAAGCCAGACTACGGTTTGCAACTGCACATGGGGACAAAGATCGTACTTTTTGGAGAAATATCCTCTGGTCTGATGAAACAAAAATAGAACTGTTTGGCCATAATGATCATCGTAATGTTTGGAGGAAAAGGGGGGTAGCTTGCAAGCCGAAGAACACCATCCCAACCGTGAAGCACGGGGGTGGCAGCATCATGCTGTGGGGGTGCTTTGCTGCAGGAGGGACTGGTGCACTTCACAAAATAGATGGCATCATGAGGAAGGAAATGTATGTGGATATATTGAAGCAACATCTGAAGACATCAGTCAGGAAGTTAAAGCTTGGTCGCAAATGGGTCTTCCCATTCCAAATGGACAATGACCCCAAGCATACTTCCAAAGTTGTGGCAAAATGGCTTAAGGGCAACAAAGTCAAGGTATTGGAGTGGCCATCACAAAGCCCTGACCTCAATCCTATAGAACATTTGTGGGCAGAACTGAAAAAGCGTGTGCGAGCAAGGAGGCCTACAAACCTGACTCAGTTAACCAGCTCTGTCAGGAGGAATGGGCCAAAATTCACCCAACTTATTGTGGGAAGCTTGTGGAAGGCTACCCGAAATGTTTGACCCAAGTTAAACAATTTAAAGGCAATGCTACCAAATACTAATTGAGTGTATGTAAACTTCTGACCCACTGGGAATGTGATGAAATAAATAAAAGCTGAAATAAATAATTCTCTCTACTATTATTCTGACATTTCACATTCTTAAAATAAAGTGGTGATCCTAACTGACCTAAGACAGGGCATTTTTACTAGGATTAAATGTCAGGAATTGTGAAAAACGGAGTTTAAATGTATTTGGCTAAGGTGTATGTAAACTTCCGACTTCAACTGTATTCTAATCTTTTTTTCTAATAACTGGCTAAACGAAGAAGTGCCGTTTCCTGTCTGAAATGTAGCGCAGCCGGTTTGAGAAACCCGGGTGTTGCATCCGCTGATATTACACCAATCAGATCATCACTCAACGTTAATATGGCGGTCTAATTAATCCACCAGGTTCTGCAACACACTTCTCTGATGGCTGCCAAACTATTGCTGTACCTTGCCTATCTGTTTTCTCCTTTCCCACCACTTGTTTGGCTCTGGGTTTCCTTCCTGCAGGGGGGGGATTGGTATAGCGAACCTTTCTCTCTAGGTGTAAGTATTATCTTAGCATTATGCATGCTCTGGCAGTGAAGGAGCAGAGCCTAACGCATTGCAGGTATTTTAACCTTTTCTAATGAATGGTTAAACAAATATGTGGCGTTTCCTGTCTGAAACAACATTGATTAAGGTAACTTACCTACTCTAAATGTACCGTGAACAAGGTTGTTTAAAGGGGTTTTGGAACCAACCTGATCGCTGCGTTCACCATTCTATTTGACTTCAGATATCATAAGATGTGAAGTGAAATAGAATGGAGAACACAGTGATCAGGCTGGTTCCACCAGGCTAGGTTATATCCTGGATATTATATGGGAACACAGTGATCAGGCTGGTTCCCCCAGGCTAGGTTATATCCTGGATATTATATGGGAACACAGTGATCAGGCTGGTTCCACCGGGCTAGGTTATACCCTGGACATTATATGGGAACACTTTTATTTATTTTTTATTTTTTATTTCACCTTTATTTAACCAGATAAGCCAGTTGAGAACAAGTTCTCATTTACAACTGCGACCTGGCCAAGATAAAGCAAAGCAGTGCGATAAAAACAACAACACAGAGTTACATATGGGGTAAAACAAAACATAAAGTCAAAAATACAACAGAAATAAATATATATACAGTGTGTGCAAATGTAGCAAGTTATGGAGGTAAGGCAATAAATAGGCTATAGTGCAAAATAATTACAATTAGTATTAACACTGGAATGATAGATGTGCAAGAGATTATGTGCAAATAGAGATACTGGGGTGCAAATGAGCAAAATAAATAACAATATAGGGATGAGGTAGTTGGGCGGGTAGTTGAAGGGAAGTGAAGTGGGCTGAGTGGCGATTGGCAAAAGGGGGCATGATTTGTTGACAATTGTAATCTAACCTTCATTTACTAGTTGTGACACACTGAGGTTCCAAACTCCGTTTTAGACGAGACTGACTTTATGACCAAAATTATCCTATTTACACTTTGTAGTCAATTTTGACGCTATAATATATTTCTGGTTCATATCAGTGCCACATAGGCTGTTTTCAAAGGGATTCGTTGGCTTTTAGGAACAGTCGCTCTTTAAGGTCGCTCTTTAACAGTCGCTCTTTTTCCATCTGAAATTAGCCCACCCAACTACCTCATCCCTATATTGTTATTTATTTTGCTCATTTGCACCCCAGTATCTCTATTTGCACATCATCTCTTGCACATCTAGCATTCCAGTGTTAATACTAATTGTAATTATTTTGCACTATGGCCTATTTATTGCCTTACCTCCATAACTTACTACATTTGTACACACTGTATATAGATTTTCTATTGTGTTATTGACTGTACGTTTTGTTTTACCCCATATGTAACTCTGTGTTGTTGTTTTTATCACACTGCTTTGCTTTATCTTGGCCAGGTCGCTACCAGTTGTAAATGAGAACTTGTTCTCAACTGGCTTACCTGGTTAAATAAAGGTGAAATAAATAAAATAAAATAAAATAAAAAAAGGTAACACATTTTTCACCAACATCGGACCCTCTCTAGCGTTTGGAGGACTAAATCCCCTCGAGCTCAACATTTAAATGGAACTGGAAAATAACGGTACGTTTTGCGACTAACGACACCCTTCTAGCTAGCTGACTACTGATTTTCAGCGCTATTTATGTAAGTTAAGTTAGGTTTTGAGTCGCTCTTTAAGGTAACATCTGATCAGCTGAAAGTAAACTAGTGGAAAAATTATGTTGTTTCCGTATTTTGGAGACATTGCTACTAGCAGTTGACCCATAATGGTAAAGACTAACTAACGTGACCTTTGAACTTCTCTGACGTCAGAGGGAGACGCAAGACTTCCCACTACCATCCCACAGGGAGACTTCCCGATTTAGATTTAGGTTAGATTTCAACAATGTGCATACCCTTATGAGACAGTGGCTACTAACCAGTAATTATTATGCATTTCAATCGCAACATTTGGCTGACTAAAATACAGCTTTAGAATACCAACCTAGAGGATACAGATTTCAGAACACATTATTGCACCCGTTTTTTTCTACACTGATTATCCCAGGCTATCGCATGTGACGCTTGCTTTTCCATGTGTTCTAGTTACAAATCAACAGATAGTAGTGGGTGATCCCACTCTTTCCTCAACTAGGAAGAGATAGGACTAGGGAGGGAGTCTCCTGTTTACCTCAGCTTTCCATGACAACGAAGTGCTGCTAATCAGAGCGCTCAAGGGTAACGACCTGAGCAAGGCCCTGCGCAGAATCACTTGATTGTGATTCAAACAGCTACTCAACTTTCTCAGGCCATTCCTCCCAAACGATTACTCAGCTTTCTCAGGCCACTCCTCTCAAACTGATTGCCTCGCTTGTCATTGTCAAGCCAAATGAGTGACAAAGGAGCTGGCGTAATTGCACAAACCTGACTGGATCTCAGCATAATCACAACCGTCCTCTAGCCTACAACAATAAGAACATCCACAGAACAAAACAGACCTCTTTTATCCACAAATACAGTATGAATCAAAAATCACTTTGAGAACATATATCCTTTTGCTATATTAAAAGACGGAACAAATGTACAATAGCTGGATTTTCAGGCCCAGATGTCTCCTTATAGAACGTCTCATCTTTACAATCAAGTGCCACATCAGATAACAGCAGCACAACATGTTTTCATGAAGTACAAAACTACAAAAACACTTTCATTTACAACGTTTTACATTTTTAACACAGATCAGTTCTGGGCCCGTATACTCCAAAGCGCCTCAGGGTAGGAGTTCAGATCTAGGATCAATTTAGCCTTTTAGATCACAGTCAGTAAGATGATATCAAATCAGTCCTCCTAACCTGAGATCCTGCACCCAAACGAGGGCACTACGTTCATCCACCTCTGGCCTGCTAGCCCCCCTACCTCTACGGAAGCACAGTTCACCGCTCAGCCCAGTCAAAGTTATTCGCTGCTCTGGCACCCCAATGGTGGAACAAGCTCCCCCACGACGCCAGGACAGCGGAGTCACTGACCACCTTCCGGAGACACTTGAAACCCTACCTCTTTAAGGAATACCTGGAATAGTATAACAGTAATTCTTCTTCCACCACCCCCCATAAATAAATAAAAATCATTTAAAAAAAGTGGTTGTCCCACTGGCTATCATAAGGTGAATGCACCAATCTGTAAGTCGCTCTGGATAAGAGTGTCTGCTAAATGACGTAAATGTAAATGTAAATAAGAGCGTCTGCTAAATGACGTAAATGTAAATGTAAATAAGAGTGTCTGCTAAATGACGTAAATGTAAATGTAAATAAGAGCGTCTGCTAAATGACGTAAATGTAAATGTAAATAAGAGCGTCTGCTAAATGCCGTAAATGTAAATGTAAATAAGAGCGTCTGCTAAATGACTAAAATGTAAATGTAAATAAGAGCGTCTGCTAAATGACGTAAATGTAAATGTAAATAAGAGCGTCTGCTAAATGACGTAAATGTAAATGTAAATAAGAGTGTCTGCTAAATGACGTAAATGTAAATGTAAATAAGAGCGTCTGCTAAATGACTAAAATGTAAATGTAAATAAGAGCGTCTGCTAAATGACGTAAATGTAAATGTAAATAAGAGCGTATGCTAAATGACTAAAATGTAAATGTAAATAAGAGCGTCTGCTAAATGACGTAAATGTAAATGTAAATAAGAGCGTCTGCTAAATGACTAAAATGTAAATGTAAATAAGAGCGTCTGCTAAATGACTAAAATGTAAATCTAAATAAGAGCGTCGGCTAAATGATGTAAATGTAAATACACCCCTGTTATTCTAGCTACACAAGACCTCTTTCAAATACTGCACCTTTTTAAACCAAACGCATAATGTCTTGTATTCAGTTACACCATGATACAATACCCACTATGCTCGTCAGCCACTTCAAAACATCTGTGTAAAACCCTCTATTATACACAGACTGTCTCAATATCAAATCCATATCTGAAGACAATTAACACTTTGTGATGGAAGTATTTTAGGCGGATTCCAGATATCATTTAAGTCCTGGTTTGCACGTAAGTCTCAGTCTCTGGCCATTGAGGTTGACATATTTTACTTTATTAGGAATAACATTTTTTTAAACAAAAAATTGCATTTGACACTGCATAATTTAGCCCACAGTTAAGACATTATGAACTGCTTAAATAAGAACCAAAAGTTCTAAACAAATATTGCATATTGACTGACTGGTTTAAACAAGTAATACAATAAACGATACTGTTTAGCGTAACCTACGTTGGGGGTCTTCAGCCAGATCAGACTGTTTAGCGTAACCTACGTTGGGGGTCTTCAGCCAGATCAGACTGTTTACCGTAACCTACGTTGGGGGTCTTCAGCCAGATCAGACTGTTTACCGTAACCTACGTTGGGGGTCTTCAGCCAGATCAGACTGTTTACCGTAACCTACGTTGGGGGTCTTCAGCCAGATCAGACTGTTTAGCGTAACCTACGTTGGGGGTCTTCAGCCAGATCAGACTGTTTACCGTAACCTCAGACTGTTTACCGTAACCTACGTTGGGGGTCTTCAGCCATATCAGACTGTTTACCGTAACCTACGTTGGGGGTCTTCAGCCAGATCAGACTGTTTACCGTAACCTACGTTGGGGGTCTTCAGCCAGATCAGACTGTTTAACCGTAACCTACGTTGGGGGTCTTCAGCCATATCAGACTGTTTACCGTAACCTACGTTGGGGTCTTCAGCCATATCAGACTGTTTACCGTAACCTACGTTGGGGGTCTTCAGCCAGATCAGACTGTTTACCGTAACCTACGTTGGGGGTCTTCAGCCATATCAGACTGTTTACCGTAACCTCAGACTGTTTACCGTAACCTACGTTGGGGGTCTTCAGCCAGATCAGACTGTTTACCGTAACCTCAACTGTTTACCGTAACCTACGTTGGGGGTCTTCAGCCATATCAGACTGTTTACCGAAACCACGTTGGGGGTCTTCAGCCAGATCAGACTGTTTACCGTAACCTACGTTGGGGGTCTTCAGCCAGATCAGACTGTTTACCGTAACCTACGTTGGGGGTCTTCAGCCATATCAGACTGTTTACCGTAACCTACGTTGGGGGTCTTCAGCCATATCAGACTGTTTACCGTAACCTACTTTGGGGGTCTTCAGCCATATCAGACTGTTTACCGTAACCTACTTTGGGGGTCTTCAGCCATATCAGACTGTTTACCGTAACCTACGTTGGGGGTCTTCAGCCATATCAGACTGTTTACCGTACCTACGTTGGGGGTCTTCAGCCATATCAGACTGTTTACCGTAACCTACTTGGGGGTCTTCAGCCATATCAGACTGTTTACCGTAACCTACGTTGGGGGTCTTCAGCCAGATCAGACTGTTTACCGTAACCTACGTTGGGGGTCTTCAGCCAGATCAGACTGTTTACCGTAACCTACGTTGGGGGTCTTCAGCCATATCAGACTGTTTACCGTAACCTACGTTGGGGGTCTTCAGCCAGATCAGACTGTTTAGCGTAACCTACGTTGGGGGTCTTCAGCCAGATCAGACCCTCCTGGAGGCTAGTCAGTCTGCTGTACACATCATGTTCCAGGTTCGACTAAGGGTCAGAGCTTAGCGGTCAAGGCCAAAACTTGGGCCTGACCCTCACTACTTGGGCCTGACCCTCACTACTTGGGCCTGACCCTCACTACTTGGGCCTGACCCTCACTACTTGGGCCTGACCCTCACTACTTGGGCCTGACCCTCACTACTTGGGCCTAACCCTCACTACTTGGGCCTGACCCTCACTACTTGGGCCTGACCCTCACTACTTGGGCCTGACCCTCACTACTTGGGCCTAACCCTCACTACTTGGGCCTAACCCTTCGACATTTGTAGATCTGAAGGGTCTGGATAGGTTTAAGCAGTGTACTGTTGAGCTTCCACCATATTGATTACAGCTTACAGATCTGCAAACATTAAAGGGAAAGGGTGGACATTGGGTGGACATTGGGTGGACATTGGGTGGACACTGGGTGGACATTGGGGCCAAGCAGCACTCTACTCACCACCTGCATGAGCTGGGCAGCCCACAGGTGAAGCTTCCAGCCCTGGGCTCCACACACGACCCCTCAACGACCCCTCTCTGGTTAGCCCCGTCCTGCAACGACCCCTCTCTGGTTAGCCCCGTCCTGCAACGACCCCTCTCTGGTTAGCCCCGTCCTGCAACGACCCCTCTCTGGTTAGCCCCGTCCTGCAACGACCCCTCTCTGGTTAGCCCCGTCCTGCAACGACCCCTTATCCTCTGGAAGACACAACAAGATGTTGTACCTTATTATTAGAATGGAATATTATTATTATTATTATTATTTATTATTAGACGTTATAAAAGCTTAGAACAAATTCTCCTCCTCTGGAACAGACACAAAGCAAGTTTCACAAGTGAATGAAGGAACTTCCAGTAACATGTATAGAGGGACAGAACATATTATCAGCCCTATTGAAAGACATTAAGGTTAATCCGTGCTCATACAGGGTTATAACAAATTACAAAACATTACACATGCAGGTTTTAGGTACGCTGTTACCAAACTGATTTATCAAATGACCGTTGTTTGTTGTAAAATGCACCATGTAGGTTCCTCAGGTCTGGTTCAGGTCTGGTTAATAATAGGATGAATAAATGAGCACGTTGTTTTGTTAACTGTTCTGATTGGACCATACTGACCTTTGACTTTGATGTCGCTGTACCTCTGGGAGTGGTGATAGGCTGCCTTCCAGGGGTTCCTATAGTGACGCAGCAGAGTGACAGGGGGGCGTGGTCTCACGGGGACATAACCCATCCCCTTCCTCATCTGAGAGAGGGCGACAACGTATTGCAAGGAGACTCCATATAAGGCATTTTATCAGAAAGCAGAACCCCAGTAATGTGGGTGGTCAAGACAGACCAGACCCACCACCGAAAGAATACAGTGTCTCCTTGCCTCAATCCCCAAACGCATTGGAGGAGAAGGTCAGAAGAGGAGAAGGTCAGAAGAGGAGGTGGTCAGAAGAGGAGAAGGTCAGAAGAGGAGAAGGTCAGAAGAGGAGAAGGTCAAAAGAGGAAGTGGACAAAGAGTAGAAGGTCAAATGAGGAGAAGGTCAGAAGAGGAGGTGGTCAAACGAGGAGAAGGTCAAAAGATGAGGTGGTCAAAGAGGAGAAGGTCAGAAGAGGGGGTGGTCAAACGAGGAGAATGTCAAAAGATGAGAAGGTCAAAGGAGGAGAAGGTCAGAAGAGGAGGTGGTCAAACGAGGAGAAGGTCAAAAGAGGAGGTTGTCAAATGAGGAGAAGGTCAAACGAGGAGAAGGTCGAAATAGGAGGTGGTCAAATATGAGAAGGTCAAATGATGAGAAAGTCAAAGGAGGAGAAGGTCAAAATATGAGAAGGCCAACAGATGAGAAGGTCAGCAGAGGAGAAGGTCAAATGAGGAGGTCAAAAGAGGAGAAGGTCAAATGAGGAGGTCAAAAGAGGAGAAGGTCAAATGAGGAGGTCAAAAGAGGAGAAGCTCAATAACTGGTACCTGGTGCCTCCCCCCACTTATAAAACCAAAGCCGCGCCCCTGGCAGTATGCATGGCAGTATGCATGGCAGTATAGGGCTATCCACTTACCCACAACTCTCCTCTCAGCCCTGCTGTCCAGGGGCCTGTGGCCTGTAGCCCTGTCCTCATCTGTACTGTTGGTCTCCACCATCTCAGTCTCCTAAGATGACGTGCTGCTGCTTACAGGGCTTCTTCCTGGGGGAGGCACCTGGGACCAGGTCCCCTGAGGAGGGGGCAGCGTGGATGGACCCGGCCTGGTGGAGGCTGGCCGAGGGCTGGGACACTGAGGAGGGGGAGGGGGGTTGGAGACATTAGATTAGATATACTTTGTCGGTTGTTCACATAAATATGCTTTATGTACAGACATGTCAGTCACAGTATGTATTAACAGCAGGGCAGGAGGGACATATATTCCATAGTGACTATAACAAGAATAAAATAAGCAAAACAGGTTTTGTGACAAATGTAATTTTGTTATTTCCTTGTTCATATCCCCCATGTTCTCTCTCAGGTGAGGACTGATAGGTGGGTCGTGGTTACCATATTTACCTGGTTGAGACGTCGCTATAGTCTCCGCCTCTTGCTTGAACTTCACCTCTGTGTGGGCGGAGCCTCCACTGCATGCTGCCGTGCTACTGGCTGCGGGCTGGGTGGGGGAGGCGACAGTGTTGGCCATGGAGGCGGAGACAGGAGGGTAGAGCCTCCACTGCAGCCGTAACTTGGGCTGGAAGAGCCACCATGGATACGTGGACCTCTGCTTTAGGCTTCACTCTGAGAGAGAGGAGAGAGAGAGAGAGATAGAGAGAGAGAAGAGAGAGTAGAGAGAGAGAGAGAGAGAGAAGAGAGAGAGAGAGAGAGAGAGAGAGAGAGAGAGAGAGACAGAGAGAGAGAGAGAGAGAAGAGAGAGATGAGAGAGACGCTAGAGAGAGGATAGAGAGACAGAGAGAGAGAGCGAGAGAGCTAAAGCGATAGAGAGAGACAGATATATATAGAGATAATAGAGATAGAGAGCGGAAGACGAAAGAGAGAAGCTCAGATGAAGAGAAGAGACCAGATAGAGATAGATATGAGAGATAAGATATCTCTCTGGCTTTCCCTCCTTCTCTCTCTCCTCTAGCTTTACTTCTCTCTCACTCTTCATCATCTCACTCTGCTCTCTCTTCTAAGATCTATATCTTCTCTCTATAACCTCTATATAAGAGAAATAATATATATCAATATAAATATATCACTTAGATCTAGATCTCTATATCTTACCTCTATATCTATATCGAGCTCTATATATACATATCTTAATATATCTTATCATATATCTACATCTCTACTTCTATCTTTCCTATACTCCTCTCCATATATCTATATATACTATACACTAGTACTCCTATATATATATATACATTACATATAATAATATGATACATATATCATATATAGATAGAATATATATAGCTATAGACGTAGATTTGCCGCCTCTATCCTACATATATACATATATAATATACAAGATCTATATATATTATATTCATATACATTAACATATACTATAATATATATATACTATACATATACTATATGCAGATATCATAGATATACTATATAATATATATAGATCTCTCTCTATCTTAGAGATATGATAATAGACAAGACAGATAGACAGAGAGAGACTACTATCATCTGAGTCAATTCTTCTTTTGCTGACGATCTGGTTGCTTCTGTCACCAACCAAGGAGGGCCTACAGCAGCACCTAGATCTTCTGCACAGATTCTGTCAGACCTGGGCCCTGACAGTAAATCTCAGTAAGACAAAAATAATGGTGTTCCAAAAAAGGTCCAGTTGCCAGGACCACAAATACAAATTCCATCTAGACACCGTTGCCCTAGAGCACACAAAAAACTATACATACCTCGGCCTAAACATCAGCGCCACAGGTAACTTCCACAAAGCTGTGAACGATCTGAGAGACAAGGCAAGAAGGGCCTTCTATGCCATCAAAAGGAACATAAAATTTGACATACCAATTAGGATCTGGCTAAAAATACTTGAATCAGTTATAGAACCCATTGCCCTTTATGGTTCTGAGGTCTGGGGTCCGCTCACCAACCAAGAATTCACAAAATGGGACAAACACCAAATTGAGACTCTGCATGCAGAATTCTGCAAAAACATCCTCCGTGTACAACGTAAAACACCAAATAATGCATGCAGAGCAGAATTAGGCCAATACCCACTAATTATCAAAATCCAGAAAAGAGCCGTTAAATTATATAACCACTTAAAAGGAAGCGATTCCCAAACCTTCCATAACAAAGCCATCACCTACAGAGAGATGAACTTGGAGAAGAGTCCCCTAAGTAAGCTTGTCCTGGGGCTCTGTTCACAAACACAAACAGACCCCACACAGCCCCAGGACAACAACAACAACAACAACAACAACACAATTAGACCCAACCAAATCATGAGAAAACAAAAAGAGAATTACTTGACACATTGGAAAGAACAAACAAAAAAACAGAGCAAACTAGAATGCTATTTGGCCCTAAACAGAGAGTACACAGTGGCAGAATACTTGACCACTGTGACTGACCCAAACTTAAGGAAAGCTTTGACTATGTACAGACTCAGTGAGCATAGCCTTGCTATTGAGAAAGGCCGCCGTAGGCAGACCTGGCTCTCAAGAGAAGACAGGCTATGTGCACACTGCCCACAAAATGAGGTGGAAACTGAGCTGCACTTCCTAACCTCCTGCCAAATGTATGACCATATTAGAGACACATATTTCCCTCAGATTACAGCGATCCACAAAGAATTCGAAAACAAACCCAATTTTGGATAAACTCCCTTATCTACTGGGTGAAAAACCACAGTGTGCCATCACAGCTGCAAGATTTGTGACCTGTTGCCACAAGAAAAGGGCAACCAGTGAAGAACAAACACCATTGTAAATACAACCCATATTTATGTTTATTTATTTTCCCATTTGTACTTTAACTATTTGCACATTGTTACAACACTGTATATATACATAATATGACATTTGAAATGTCTTTATTCTTTTGAAACTTATGAGTGTAATGTTTACTGTTAATATTTATTGTTTATTTCACTTTTGTTTACTATCTACTTCACTTGCTTTGGCAATGTTAACACACGTTTCCCATGCCAATAAAGCCCTTAAATTGAAATTGAATTGAATTGAAATTGAAATTGAAATTGAATTGAGAGAGAGAGAGAGAGAGAGAGAGAGAGAGAGAGAGAGAGAGAGAGAGAGAGAGAGAGAGAGAGAGAGAGAGACAGAGAGAGAGAGAGAGACAGAGACAGAGAGACAGAGAGAGAGAGAGACAGAGAGAGAGAGAGACATCATTCATTTAGCCACTGGTGGCTTTTGTAATTTTATCGCCCTTCCTCTCCTTTTAGCACCCTTCTATAACCCTCTCCTTTTAGCACCCTTCCAACCCTCTCCTTTTAGCACCCTTCCAAACCTCTCCTTTTAGCACCCTTCCAAACCTCTTCTTTTAGCACCCTTCCAACCCTCTCCTTTTAGCACCCTTCCAACCCTCTCATTTTAGCACCCTTCCAACCCTCTCCTTTTATCAGAGGACCTGGGTCCATATCCACAAAGCATCTCGGAGTAGGAGTTCTGATCTAGGATCAGTTTTGCCTTTCAGATCACAATTAATAAGATACACAGTACCAGTCAAAAGTTTGGACACACCTACTCATTCAAGAGTTTTTCTTTATTTTTGCTATTTTTTACATTGTAGAATAATATTGAACACATCAAAACTATGAAATAACACATCTGGAATCATGTAGTAACCAAGAAATGGTTAAACAAATCCAAATATTTTTTAAATTTGAGATTCTGACAGCTTTCCACACTCTTGGCATTCTCTCAACCAGCTTCATGAGGTAGTCACCTGGAATGCATTTAAATTAACAGGTGTGCCTTGTTAAAAGTTAATTTGTGGAATTCCTTTCCTTCTTAATGCGTTTGAGCCAATCAGTTGTGTTGTGACAAGGTAGGGGTGGTATACAGAAGATAGCCCTATTTGGTAAAAGACCAAGTCCATATTATGGCAAGAACAGCTCAAATAAGCAAAGAGAAACGACAGTCCATCATTACTTTAAGACATGAAGGTCAGTCAACATGGAAAACTTCAAGAACTTTGAAAGTTTCTTCAAGTGCAGTCACAAAAACCATCAAGTGCTATGATGAAACTGGCTCTCATGAGGACCGCCACAGGAATGGAAGACCCAGAGTTTCCTCTGATGCAGAGGATAAATTCATTAGAGTTACCAGTCTCAGAAATTGCAGCCCAAATAAATGCTTCAACATCAACTGTTCAGAGGAGACTGTGTGAATAAGGCCTTCATGGTCAAATTGCTGCAAAGAAAGAACTACTAAAGGACACCAATAAGAAGAAGAGACTTGCTTTGGCCAAGAAACACGAGCAATGGACATTAGACCAGTGGAAATCTGTCCTTTGTTTTGGAGTCCAAATGTGAGATTTTTGGTTCCAACCGCTGTGTCTTTGTGAGACACAGTGTGGGTGAATGGATGATCTCCGCATGTGTATTTCCCACCGTGAAGCATGGAGGAGGAGGTGTGATGGTGTGGGGGTGCTTTGCTGGTGACACTGTCTGTGATATATTTAGAATTCAAGGCACACTTAACCAGCATGGCTACCACAGCATTCTGCAGTGATACGCCATCCCATCTGGTTTGGGCTTAGTGGGACTATCATTTGTTTTTCAACAGGACAATGACCCAACACACCTCCAGGCTGTGTAAGGGCTATTTGACCAAGAAGGAGAGTGATGGAGTGCTGGCATCAGATGACCTGGCCTCCACAATCCCCCGAACTCAACCCAATTGAGATGGTTTGGGATGAGTCGGACGGCAGAGTGAAGGAAAAGCAGCCAACAAGTGCTCAGCATATGTGGGAACACCTTCAAGACTGTTGGAAAAGCATTCCAGGTGAAGCTGGTTGAGAGAATGCCAAGAGTGTGCAAAGCTGTCGTCAAGGCAAAAGGGTGTACTACCCTTTAGAACCACAAGAAACCCATTTCAGAGAGCATTATGGGATGTCTGTGCTTAGTCACTCCTGGTCGAGATCAGGTTGGTCCGTTCTCCAGGGTGGTCTGACTGGACATGGGGGGAGGTGTGGGTGATGGGCTGGGGAACCACTTTATCTGTGGTACAACACAGGAGGGGGGGGTCCATTTAGGAAATACACTGACATTTTTCAGAGAGAACCACTGAGAAATATTTGAATTTGAGTTGACTTCCTGAATTGACTGTAGTGAAATGTGATTGGTGTGCCTGGGATGGTGGAGGTGGTCACTGCTGGAGCGTGGGAGGGCATCGTCATGGTGACGACAGTGCTGCTGGTCATCTGGGTGTGTGTTACAGTGCCTCAGAGAGGACAGGGAAAGAATATATTCTTATTTATTATGATCTAAAAGGCAAAACACAAAACTGACCTTATTTCAGCACTTCTACTAGAAGTGAATATGGGTCCTAGAATGGTGGATAGGACAGTGTTGGGTCAACCTGTACTGGTGGATAGGACAGTGTTGGGCCCAACCTGTAGTGGTGGATAGGACAGTGTTGGGCCCAACCTATACTGGTGGATAGGAGTCAGCTAGCTCACCCAAAGCAGACACGTCTCCTCCTTGCTGGTCTGCAGATGCATGACTACATGTTCATGATGCTGTGGATGTTACATTTAATGGGACATTGCACTAGAACAACAACAACTAGCTAGCTATATCAGATAGACATTTTCAAGAAAGGCAGCTCATAGCAAGCCAATAAAATGTCTATCACTGCATTGGTTCCACATTGACATCTAGCTATCTAACTAAGATCAAAATATCTCATCTCTGTTGCAGTTTGCTGTCATCTCGTCTGAGTACTGCAACACCCCGATTGAAGCAACTGCACATCTAATCGCTTGGCATTGCGAATGGTGATCTTAGGCTTGTGTGCGGCTGCTCGGCCATGGAAACCCATTTCATGAAGCTCACGACAAACAGTTATTGTGCTGAAATTGCTTCCAGAAGCAGTTTGGAACTCGGTAGTAAGTGTTGCAACCGAGGACAGACGATTTTTACGCACTACACTCTTCAGCACTCGGCGGTCCTGTTCTGTGAGCTTGTGTGGCCTACCACTTCGCTGCTGAGCCGTTGTTGCTCCTAGACGTTTCCACTTCACAGTAACAGCACTTACAGTTGACCGGGGCAGCTCTAGCAGGGCAGAAATTTGACGAACTGACTTGTTGGAAAGGTGGCATCCTATGACGGTGCCACGTTGAAAGTCACTGAGCTCTTCAGTAAGGCCATTCTACTGCCAATGTTTTATCTATGGAGATTGCATGGCGGTGTGCTCGATTTGATACACCTGTAAGCAACGGGCGTGTGGCTGAAATAGCCGAATCCACTCATTTGAAGGGGTGTCCACATACTCAACAAATCTGATCCGTTTTTTAGCACAGTGGAAAGCCTGCTTCCAAGACGAGCCCCTGCCCCCCCCCCCCCCCCCGTTTTAAAGTATGTTTCAGAATGATAACACTTCACCTGATTGGTCGGACTAAAAAGCCTGCCCACCAGAGCTCCCGTGTTTTTCTCTACTGGTTCCAGAGCACAGATTTTTTTTTTTTTTACAACTACAAAACTTTTGGCACAGGTTAGTGGCTAAATTAGTGCCAAAACAGATTCGAAATGGGCAAATTTAGTTTTAATTCACAGAAGAAGATTCACCAATCTTATTGGATTTGTTCACATATCAAGTTACACGTTTGCAATTGTTGTTGTATTAATTCACACGTCACATTACCTGCTCGCTAGTGTTGTTGCATTTATTCTCAAAATAAGTAACGTGTTTGCAAAAAAAAAAAAAGTGCAACTACAAAACTGGTTATACGGGCGCGACTCATATTTTACATGTGCAAATCATACTTTAAATGCTTATACACTTATGACATTAATTTACCTTCATAGGAATGTTCATTTCTCTACCATAAGCGTCGTTTTAGAGAATTTGGCAGTACGTCCAACCGGCCTCACAACCGCAGACCACGTGTAACCACGCCAGCCCAGGACCTCCACATATGGCTTCTTCACCTGCCGGGATCGTCTGAGAACAGCCACCTGGAGAGGTGATGAAACTGGGACAACCGAAGAATTTCTGCACAAACTGTCAGAAACCGTCTCAGGGAAGCTCATCTGCGTGCTCGTCGTCCTCAACAGGGTCTTGACCTGACTGCAGTTCGGCATCGTAACCGACTTCAGTGGGCAAATGCTCACCTTTGATGGCCACTGGCACACTGGAGAAGTATGCTCTTCACGGATGAATCCTGGTTTCAACTGTATTGGGCAGATGGCAGACAGCGTGTATGGCGTCGTGTGGTCGAGCAGTTTGCTGATGTCAACGTTGTGAACAGAGTGCCCTATGGTGGCGTTGGGGTTATGGTATGGGTAGGCATGAGCTACGGACAACGAACACAATTGCATTTTATCGATGGCAATTTGAATGCACAGAGATACTGTGACAATTTTCATGCCATTCATCCGCCACCATCACCTCATGTTTCAGCATGATAATGCACGGCCGGATCTGTACACAATTCCTAGAAGCTGAAAATGTCCCAGTTCTTCCATGGCATGCATAGTCACCAGACATGTCACCCATTGAGCATGTTTGGGATGCTCTGAATTTATTTAAATTGACTGATTTCCTTATATGAACTGTAACTCAGTAAAATATTTTACATTGTTGCGTTTATATTTTGATTCAATGTAGGACTCGTCCATGCTTATCTGTAACATTACAATGGACTACATGAATATAGTCGGGTCAGAGGTGAACCTATGGAATGTGAGCTGTGAAAAGTGGAGCAACTCAACTGAAGTAGATCTCCTTTGTTGCAGATCTGGAGGAATTCCTTGTCCAAACATTGTGTTAGTCGAGCGGAATGATATCTGGACTGGACCCAGACAGGAAACATTTGTGTCCTTGGATGTAGGAATGGACATGAGTAATCTAGTCCTCCAACTAACCTCAAAACTTTATCTTTTAACCAGAGATCTTTTTCGTTTTCAAATACTGTAAAACTATTTTGTCTTGAAGACAACGTTAATATTTGCTTAGACTCTAGTGTTTAATTTGTACACAACAAAAAAATGAACCAAGCCAAGCGTCACACAGTTCTGCTCCCTGAATTCCCTTTCCCCTCCGTGTCTCACTCAGTTGTGTTCCGACCCCTCCATCTACGCACACGCTGTGCGCACCTACAGGAATAAATGCCTATAAAAACGGATCTAACTGATGGGATACACAAGCTACATTCCTTGCCAAATGACGACAGTTTTATCACAAATTCTAAATGGACTGGTTGACTGAAGTAGGGAAATACGTGTTCCAACAATGAGCTGCAGTTTTGGAATAATTGCGTAATTTTCTGCTTAGGCTACTTTGCGGTTGCCACTAGTTACCACGGCTATATCGTAAACATGTATGAAAACAATAATGTGCGTTTTGGTCTTAAATTAAGGTTAGGGTTATGCATTAGGTTAACAGTGTGGTTAGGGTTAAAGGTTTAAAATCAGATTTTAAAAAGCAAAATTGTAGAAACAGGCAGGGTTAATGACTGTGCTTGTGGTAACTAACGTTAGTGACGACCCTACTTTGCGAACTGTTTGTGGCATTTGGAATTGTTTAGCCTAGGCCATTACCCTCCGAAACATAGAGCGGTTCCGCACTGGAAAAATGCAAAAACATTTGTTTGATAAAGACAAAGAGCGTACTTTCATCAGAATCATTAAGCCTAGGCCTACTCACCAAACATCCCCATGCAGTGTTCAATGTAGAATTGTTCATCCATTTAGACAATTCCAAGGAGCATGCATAATAAACTATATATCGAAAAGACAGATTTTGGTTTTTTCAAATGATCACTCTTTGAGAATAGGGTACTAGGGGGTAATTAGCCCCCCCTTTAATTCACATTAAGACCACAAGATGTCACCAAATCATTTTCCCAACTCTTTCCCTGGCTGCCACTGCCCTTGCTCAACCAAATGTGGTCCTCTGTAGCTCAGCTGGTAGAGCACGGCGCTTGTAACGCCAAGGTAGTGGGTTCGATCCCCGGGACCACCCATACACACAAAAAAAAATGTATGCACGCATGACTGTAAGTCGCTTTGGATAAAAGCGTCTGCTAAATGGCATATTATTATGTCCTCTGTGTCATCACAACTTTTGGAACTATTTCGTGGTAAGTTTATCAATTTTTTTACATTTGGAAAAAGTTGTAACTATATTCCAATGAAGCTAGATCTATTGATTTTGTTTAAATATACAAGTAGGAAAGCCTTAATATAAATAATCCACTTGTTTAGAGAGAAACATTTAGATTTTTTTTTTTGTAAAGTAGTAATATGTTAGATGAGTGTACTAGATGAGTGTACTAGGGGGTAACTAGCCTCCCCTAAGAACACTGTCTAATTGCTGACACAAAAAAAGCAACGTTTGGAAAAAACTTGTATGTGGATGAAGGTCATGCTCAAGCGAATAAACTATAAAGGGAAATAAATGGCCACAGTTGCATGAGAGCAATTCAGCGGGTCGGACACGAGGTGTATGTGGCAGGGGCTCTTAACAATCACAGATTACAAAAAGAAAGCCAGCTACATCGCGGACACCAATGCCGCCCTACCGGAAGAACTAAACATATTATTCACACGCTTCCAGCACAGCGACGACTCTGAGCGGCCGATGAGAGCCCCTGAGGAAGAGGGCTACGTAATTATGGACTCCACGGAGGAGTCATTCAAACGTGTTACCCCCTCGCATTCCTATATGGACTCCACGGAGGAGTCATTCAAACGTGTTACCCCCTCGCATTCCTATATGGACTCCACGGAGGAGTCATTCAAACGTGTTACCCCCTCGCATCCTATATACCCACGAGGAGTCATTCAAACGTTTACCCCTCGCATTCCTATATGGGACTCCACGAGATCATTCAAACGTGTACCCTCGCATTCCTATATGGCCCCACGGAGGAAAGTACCTGAGGACTGAGATTCAACCGTTTAACCCCTCGCATCTGCGCGTCTCTCACTGAATTGACGTTTAAATCTTCTCTAGCTCAGGCGCTATCCTAACTGCTTCAAGAGTCGCTATCATCCCTTGCCCAGAAAGGGAGATACTGAACTGATGACTGACCTACATCCTTCCATCATAACGAAGTGCTTCGAGAGGCTGTCAAAGACCATATTCACCTCCCTCCTCCCTGGACACACTCCACACTCCCACTTCAACCTACCGGCCTGACAGATTCCACGGACGACGCAATCGCCATGCACACTGCACACTTCCCGCCCTCACCCACCCTGGTACAAAAAGGAATGCATATGTGAGGATGCTGTTCATCGGACTACAGCTCGGCCTTCAATACCATAGTGCCCTATAAGCTCATTATAAAGCTCACGGCACTGGGTCTGAACTCCTCCCTATGCAACTGGGTCCTGGACACTGATTCTCAACACTGGGCCCCACAAGGGTGCGTCCTCAGTCCTCTCCTGTACTCCCTGTACAGTGCCTTGCAAAAGTATTCATCCCCCTTGGCGTTTTTTCCTATTTGTCGCATTACAATCTAGTGCACTGTGTTTGAACAGAGCCCATTGAGTATAAGGTGCCATTTCAGTCCCTTGTAGCTCAGTTGGTAGAGCATGGCGCTTGTAACGCCAGGGTTGTGGGTTTGTTTCCCACGGGGGGGGCCAGTATGAAAAAATGTATGCACTCACTAACTGTAAGTCGCTCCGGATAAGAGCGTCTGCTAAATGACTAAAATGT
Organism: Coregonus sp. 'balchen'; assembly: GCA_902810595.1. NCBI lineage: Eukaryota > Metazoa > Chordata > Actinopteri > Salmoniformes > Salmonidae > Coregonus > Coregonus sp. 'balchen'. The sequence continues at coordinate 60,482,619 of LR778263.1, forward strand.
TAAAATGTTAAAATATAAATGTTAAAAATTCTGACTCAGCTCTGGTCTCTGAAACGCTTGATGACAGTGGATTTAACCAAGAATCTCCAGACATCTCTGCAGCTCCATTCCCTATGGTCTGTATCATTATGGGTTCAGCCAAGTCTATGCAGTGCTTCACCACATACAAGTATAATCATTTATTGTTGTATAATAGACTTAGGTGTGTAATTTCTGACAAATTGTCAACTCTACCCCTGAATAGATAGATACACCTGGCTCGGTGATGAAGCCTCGCCTAAACAACCATTATAGCTTAGTCATGACAGGGCTATTGTATTCTGCCTCTGCCCTGAATACCAAACCAATTTCTCTCTGTCTCCCACAGCTCCTTGGGTCTACTCTCTCTGCCGGTCCAGACACAGTAACACTTTGATTCATCAGGCTTCTCACCACTCCCTCTCATACTGTCTGGCAGGAGGACCCACGGTCTAGGAACCAACCTGTCTGGATGGACTACACCAGGGTTCCCCAACTGCCGGCCCGCGGGTGGTTTTATTTGGCCCCCCATGTTTTCAGAGCAGAATTTTTTATTCATTTTTTTTGTTGAATGTTCATTGTTGGACATACAAAACTGTAAAAACAGCAGGAAATCAGCTCCAATTGATTTTAATTTGGGAAATCTGTTCCCAAGTATTTCCATCTATAATAGAGTACAAATGTAAGCAAGGGTTGAAGTTATTAATTTTAGTCAAATATTATATCTATTTGGGTTTCTTGCGGTCAATTTGCAGTCTGCAAATTATTTGTAATTATGTTCCGGCCCCCTGACCATCCAGTCTAGGAAACTGGCTCAAATACATCTGTACAGTGTACAGGCAATAGGGTGGCAATTGGGACGCAGATAAAGACTATAGCCTATATGCGTTTTGCTCGGCCATAATGACCTGGTTTTTGTGGAAAAGAGATAAGGGGGAAAACACATTCCTTTCTGCTCTACTCTGGGCAGGAAGTTAATGAATTCCTTTCTGCTCTACTCTGGGCAGGAAGTTAATGAATTCCTTTCTGCTCTACTCTGGGCAGGAAGTTAATGAATTCCTTTCTGTTCTACTCTGGGCAGGAAGTTAATGAATTCCTTTCTGCTCTACTCTGGGCAGGAAGTAAATGAATTCCTTTCTGCTCTACTCTGGGCAGGAAGTTAATGAATTCCTTTCTGCTCTACTCTGGGCAGGAAGTTAATGAATTCCTTTCTGCTCTACTCTGGGCAGGAAGTTAATGAATTCCTTTCTGTTCTACTCTGGGCAGGAAGTTAATGAATTCCTTTCTGCTCTACTCTGGGCGGAAGTTAATTGAATTCCTTTCTGCTCTACTCTGGGCGGGAAGTTAATGAATTCCTTTCTGCTCTACTCTGGGCAGGAAGTTAATGAATTCCTTTCTGCTCTACTCTGGGCAGGAAGTTAATGAATTCCTTTCTGCTCTACTCTGGGCAGGAAGTTAATGAATTCCTTTCTGCTCTACTCTGGGCAGGAAGTTAATGAATTCCTTTCTGCTCTACTCTGGGCAGGAAGTTAATGAATTCCTTTCTGCTCTACTCTGGGCAGGAAGTTAATGAATTCCTTTCTGCTCTACTCTGGGCAGGAAGTTAATGAATTCCTGTCTGCTCTACTCTGGGCAGGAAGTTAATGAATTCCTTTCTGCTCTACTCTGGGCAGGAAGTTAATGAATTCCTTTCTGCTCTACTCTGGGCAGGAAGTTAATGAATTCCTTTCTGCTCTACTCTGGGCAGGAAGTTAATGAATTCATTTCTGCTCTACTCTGGGCAGGAAGTTAATGAATCTCCAGCTCTCTCTCTACTGAGTATTTCTCTGGCAGAGTTTGAGGGGATTCTTAAAAAAAAAAATGTATTTAACCTTTATTTAACTAGGCAAGTCAGTTAAGAACAAATTCTTATTTACAATGACGGCCTACCAAAAGGCAAAAGGCCTCCTGCGGGGACGGGGGCTGGGATTAAAAATATAGGAGAAAACACACATCACGACAAGAGAGAGACACCACAACACTACATAAAGAGAGACACCACAACACTACATAAAGAGAGACCTAAGACAACACTACATAAAGAGAGACGCCACAACACTACATAAAGAGAGACACCACAACACTACATAAAGAGAGACACCACAACACTACATAAAGAGAGACACCACAACACTACATAAAGAGAGACGCCACAACACTACATAAAGAGAGACGCCACAACACTACATAAAGAGAGACACCACAACACTACATAAAGAGAGACACCACAACACTACATAAAGAGAGACCTAAGACAACACTACATAAAGAGAGACGCCACAACACTACATAAAGAGAGACGCCACAACACTACATAAAGAGAGACACCACAACACTACATAAAGAGAGACACCACAACACTACATAAAGAGAGACACCACAACACTACATAAAGAGAGACACCACAACACTACATAAAGAGAGACACCACAACACTACATAAAGAGAGACACCACAACACCACATAAAGAGAGACGCCACAACACTACATAAAGAGAGACCTAAGACAACAACATAGCATGGCAGCAACACATGACAACAACATGGTAGCAATACAACATGGTAGCAACACAACATGGTAGCAGCACAAGACATGGTACAAACATTATTGGGCACAGACAACAGCACAAAGGGCAAGAAGGTAGAGACAACAATACATCACGCGAAGCAGCCACAACTGTCAGTAAGAGTGTCCATGATTGAGTCTTTGAATGAAGAGATGGAGATAAAACTGTCCAGTTTTAGGGTTTTTTGCAGCTCGTTCCAGTCGCTAGCTGCAGCGAACTGAAAAGAGGAGCGACCCAGGGATGTGTGTGCTTTGGGGACCTTTAACAGAATGTGACTGGCAGAACGGGTGTTGTATGTGGAGGATGAGGGCTGCAGTAGGTATCTCAGATAGGGGGGAGTGAGGTCTAAGAGGGTTTTATAAATAAGCATCAACCAGTGGGTCTTGCGACGGGTATACAGAGATGACCAGTTTACAGAGGAGTATAGAGTGCAGTGATGTGTCCTATAAGGAGCATTGGTGGCAAATCTGATGGCCGAATGGTAAAGAACATCTAGCCGCTCGAGAGCACCCTTACCTGCCGATCTATAAATTACGTCTCTGTAATCTAGCATGGGTAGGATGGTCATCTGAATCAGGGTTCGTTTGGCAGCTGGGGTGAAAGAGGAGCGATTACGATAGAGGAAACCAAGTCTAGATTGAACCTGTATCCAAAGCCAAGAGTGAGAGGCCTGTGCTCGACTTTGCTTTGCTTTCTTGGCGTCCTTCTATAGCATGCTAGACACAGACCATTGACTCTAGCATAAATGAATGCGTAGATACTCCAAAAGCACACATTTCTGTAACGATTTATCATTATCTAATAAATGTCTATTAAAACAACTCGTGCAAACAAGAATTTGGCCAGCTCTCTAGAGTTTTCTCCTCTCCTAACTCTACAATGCATATCATAAAATCTGTCATGATTGTTTGTCCGAAGGTGTTAACTTTCATTACAATCCTATTGGATGACAATTGTTAAACAGTCATTTTAATGGCAGGCATGCAGCAAACCATTATGAAACAGTCATTTTAATGGCAGGCATGCAGCAAATCAATATGAAACAGTCATTTTAATGGCAGGCATGCAGCAAACCAACATGAAACCAATGGGATCTTTCTAGGAAAACTCCAGATGTCTCAGGAATGCGTCTCAGTCCCTGCAGGGTAGGAGGGATACAGGGACGGAGGGGTGGGGGTAGAAGAGGTGGAGGGGTGGAGAGAGGTGGAGGAGAGGAGAGGAGAGGTGGAGGGGTGGAGAGAGGGAGGGTGGAGGATACTGGGCTTGCTGAAGCAAGTGAGCTCCGCCAGGAATGAACCTCCCTCCGCTCTGGGCGGTGCAGCGAAGGCCGAGGATATGGGAGCACGGGGAACGCAGATGTTTAAACTTGGCTCAGCGCTCAGTCATATAATTACGACCTCTCAGCTAGACAACCACCGGCATCACCCCAAAGGTATGTGTAGGTCTAGAAGGTAAGAATAAACCCACAGAAAGACATTGGATGTAGCCCCTGAGCATGTGTATAAGCTATAAACCCTTTGAAATACATTGGGTATGATGAGTCTAGGGAGAACCAGCCTGTAGGCCCCAGGCTAAGGTGAGAATAAACCCACAGAAAGACATGGGGTATGAGATCTAAAAGTGCTTGAGAGCGAACAAGCCATATCCATTAGATATTCAGCCTAAAGGCATTAGATAGATAGACAGCCGTTTACTGGTAGCTTACACAAACGACTGGCAAGTGATTCTGATTTTGAATGCCTGTAGTTGCCAGTAGATGACCCAGGGACTATAGTAGTAAACCGTGGAGTGACCCAGACCCAGGTACTATAGTATTTAGCTAATGCAAATTTGAAGCAGGCTACTAGCTAACGTTTGCTAACTACCTAGCTATCCTCAATGACATTGAATGTGGGCTAACCAAGTTAGCTAGCTATAGCAAATCACAAGGCAAACTGACAAGATAGCTTGTAAATCAACTAGCTAGTTATTTATAGCCAGGCTGACTTGAAGTCGCATTTAGTTAGAGATCGTAGCGATCTCTAGAATCCACGTGCTGGCTACAGCTATAGCTTGTTCTTTGAATTTCATGGCACCTGCTATGATGTCCCACAATAAATAATGTTATCATACTAACAGTTATAGTTTCAGACATTTGTGTTTATAGGTGTAATCACACTTACAACATGCTTGGTATGAAGAAATTCAAACTACTAGCTAGCGTTGTAAGTGTGTTAGCTTCCAATACAACACAAATTCTCGATCGATCTGCGTCATAACAAAATCATACAAATCTTACACAAAATCATAACTACAAATCGATCACCAACTTATTTGAACTGTTGAATTATGGGCTGTTTCGAGTCCGAACAATTGATGCAGCAACACATGCCGGCATCTTCAGGTTCTTGCTGCTTTTTTCTTCTTGCTTCATCAAACGATAGCAGGGGCAACTAGCTAGCCAGCTAACCAACCAGCTAGCCAGCTAACCAACCAGCTAGCCAGCTAACGAACCAGCTAGCCATCTCTGGTGAATCCTGAGACCACTCGTCTTGCTCACAAAAAATAGCTAAACAAAACTAGCAAAAAGTAGGTTATGTTGTGATCTACTTACAGTGCCTTGCAAAAGTATTCATCCCCCTTGGTGTTTTTCCTATTTTGTTGCATTACAACCTGTAATTGAAATGGATTTTTATTTGGATTTCATGTAATGGACATACACAAAATAGTCCAAATTGGTGAAGTGAAATGAAAAAAATAACTTGTTTCAAAAAATTCAAAAAATTATAATATCGGAAAAGTGGTGCGTGCATATGTATTCACCCCCTTTGCTATGAAGCCCCTAAATAAGATCTGGTGCAACCAATTACCTTTAGAAGTCACATAATTAGTTAAATAAAGTCCACCTGTGTGCAATCTATGTGTCACATGATCTGTCACATGATCTCAGTATATATACATCTGTTCTGAAAGGCCCCAGATCTGCAACACCACTAAGCAAGGGGCACCACCAAGCAAGCAGCACCATGAAGACCAAGGAGCTCTCCAAACAGGTCAGGGACAAAGTTGTGGAGAAGTACAGATCAGGGTTGGGTTATAAAAAAATATCCTAAACTTTGAACATCCCATGGAGCACCATTAAATCCATTATTAAAAAATGTAAAGAATATGGCACCACAACAAACCTGCCAAGAGAGGGCCGCCCACCAAAACTCACTGACCAGGCAAGGAGGGCATTAATCAGAGAGCCAACAAAGAGACCAAAGATAACCCTGAAGGAGCTGCAAAGCTCCACAGCGGAGATTGGAGTATCTGTCCATAGGACCACTTTAAGCCGTACACTCCACAGAGCTGGGCTTTACGGAAGAGTGGCCAGAAAAAAGCCATTACTTAAAGAAATAAATAAGCAAACACATTTGGTGTTCGCCAAAAGCCATGTGGGAAACTCCCCAAACATATGGAAGAAGGTACTCTGGTCAGATGAGACTAAAATTGAGCTTTTTGGCCATCAAGCAAAACGCTATGTCTGGCGCCAACCCAACACCTCTCATCACCCCGAGAACAGGGAAACCTGTTTCAGTCTTCCAGAGATTTGAGACTGGGACGGAGGTTCACCTTCCAACAGGACAATGACCCTAAGCATACTGCTAAAGCAACACTTGAGTGGTTTAAGGGGAAACATTTAAATGTATTGGAATCGCCTAGTCAAAGCCCAGACCTCAATCCAATTGAGAATCTGTGGTATGACTTAAAGATTGCTGTACACCAGCGGAACCCATCCAACTTGAAGGAGCTGGAGCAGTTTAGCCTTAAAGAATGGGCAAAAATCCCAGTGGCTAGATATGCCAAGCTTATAGAGACATACCCCAAGAGACTTGCAGCTCTAATTGCTGCAAAAGGTGGCTCTACAAAGTATTGACTTTGGGGGGGGGTGAATAGTTATTCAAGCTCAAGTTTTCTGTTTTTTTGTCTTATTTCTTGTTTGTTTCACAATAAAAAATATTTTGCATCTTCCAAGTGGTAGGTATGTTGTGTAAATCAAATGATACAAAACCCCCCAAAATCCATTTTAATTCCAGGTTGTAAGGCAACAAAATGGGAAAAATGCCAAGGGGGGTGAATACTTACGCAAGCCACTGTATATGATGTTGTCCCCACAGTGACCGTACGTACATACCCCAACCAGAAGCCATGGATTACAGGCAACATCCGCACTGAGCTAAAGGGTAGAGCTGCCGTTTTCAAAGAGCGGGACTCATGCCCTCCGACGAACCATGAATCAGGCAAAGCGTCAATACAGGACTAAGATTAAATCGTACTACACCGGCTCCAACGCTCGTTGGATGTGGCAGGGCTTGCAAACTATTACAGACTACAAAGGGAAGCACAGCCGCGAGCTGCCCAGTGACACGAGCCTACCAGACGAGCTAAATTACCTCTATGCTCGCTTCGAGGCAGGCAACTCTGAAGCACGCATGAGAGCATCAGCTGTTCCGGACAACTGTGTGATCACGCTCTCCATAGCCGATGTGAGTAAGACCTTTAAAAAGGTCAACATTCACAAGGTCACAGGGCCAGATGGATTACCAGGACGTGTACTCCGAGCATGCGCTAACCAACTGGCAAGTGTCTTCACTGACATTTTCAACCTGTCCCTGACTGAGTCTGTAATACCAACATGTTTCAAGCAGACCACCATAGTCCCTGTGCCCAAGAACACTAAGGTAACCTGACTAAATGATGACTGACCCGTAGCACTCACATCTGTAGCCATGAAGTGCTATGAAAGGCTAAGGACCCTGGGACTAAACACCTCCCTCTGCAACTGGATGCTGGACTTCCTGACGGGCCGCCCCCAGGTGGTAAGGGTAGGTAACAACACATCTGCCACGCTGGTCCTCAACACAGGGGCTCCTCAGGGGTGCGTGCTCAGTCCCCTCTTGTACTCCCTGTTCACCCATGACTGCATGGCCAGGCACGACTCCAACACCATCATTAAGTTTGCCGACAACACAACAGTGGTAGGCCTGATCACCGACAATGATGAGACAGCCAATAGAGAGGAGGTCAGAGACCTGGCCGTGTGGTGCCAGGATAACAACCTCTCCCTCAACGTGATCAAGATAAAGGAGATGATTGTGGACTACAGGAAAAAGAAGAGGACCGAGCACACCCCCTTTCTCATTGACGGGGCTGTAGTGGAGCAGGTTGAGAGCTTGAAGATCCTTGGTATCCACATCACCAACAAACTATCATGGTCCAAACACACCAAGACAGTCGTGAAGAGGGCACGACAAAGCCTATTCCCCCTCAGGGGACTGAAAAGATCTGGCATGGGTCCTCAGATCCTCAAAAAGTTTTACAGCTGCACCATCAAGAGCATCCTGACTGGTTGCATCACCGCCTGGTATGGCAACTGCTCGGCCTCCGACCGCAAGGCACTACAGAGGGTAGTGCGTACGGCCCAGTGCCTCACTGGGGCCAAGCTTCCTACCATCCAGGACCTGTATACCAGGCGGTGTCAGAGGAAGGCCCTAAAAATTATCAAAGACTCCAGCCACACTATTCATAGACTGTTCTCTCTGCTATCGCACGGCAAGTGGTACCAACGCCAAGTCTAGGTCCAAAAGGCTTCTCAACAGCTTCTACCCCCAAGCCATAAGACTGCTGAACAGCTAATCAAATGGCTACCCGGACTATTTGCAGAAGTGGGATAGTTATACACCCAACCTTGATGAGACGGATGAAGCAGCTGGCTAGGAAGAACAGGCAAGGAGCTGAGCATTCTGCTCCAGGAGCTGAGCCATGGTAACCCTACCTACCCTAGTTTCAGCTAGCTGCGTGGCTAAATAGAGGTGAGAGACCCTGGAAGAAGTGGAAAACATATTCGGCCCAGAGAGTAGGCGGGTAGAAAACGGAGGTGGAGACCAAGAGTGGCTCAGATGAGGTGGTGGCCACATTGCTTGCCACTGTGATGCCACCACCTCAGTCCTTGCCCATCCCTGAGTCAACGGGAAACGCCAGGGGGATGATTAAGTCCCCATCATCAAGTTGGTCGTTTGGGCCCCTCCCCACTGTGACATGGGGCACTCGCGGACATGAAGGGCCGGAGGTCCTTATCGGTGAGAGTCAGCAATGTCTCGTTGGAGCATGAGTTCTGGTTGGCCGATATTCAAGATCCTAGGGTTGGATTTCCTTAGTCAAGTGGGAGCATGTCTAGATGTTGGAATGCGGAAACTCCAGATGAAAGACTCCGTGATGGAACGGCAGCTGCAGGTGACTCGGCAGGAATTGGTGACAGACAGCCCCACAGAGACCCTTCCCCCAGATGAGAAGGAGCAGCTGAAGCCCCCCCGAAGAGGTGAGTGTACCCCAGTAGGTGATCGGTGGCACAGTGGACGTACCTTCGGAAGCTACCCTGCAAGCTGTGCGGGAACTAGGGCAGAGGTGTTCGGAAGGGCTCGAGCCTGAGTAGCGGGAATAAGTTGGAAGCACTGCTTGCAGAGTTTGTGGATGTCTTTGCAGCACGAGACGAAGACTGCCAGAGAACCAGTCTGGTCCAGCACTCTATTGATACTGGCGATGCAGCACGTATCCGTTGGCCACTGGCGAAGGGAGAGATAGCGGACCAGAAGATCTGGGAGATGGTGGAGACAGGGTTCATCAAGCCATCTAACAGTCTTTGGGTACCCCAGTAGTCCTTGTCAAGAAGAAGGACGGTTCATGGCGCTTCTGTGCAGACTACAGGCAGCTGAACTATGTGACCAGGACAGACTCCTACCCCCTCCCGGGCATAGACGATGCACCAGACTACATCACAGGGCCACGGTGGTTATTGGCAAGTTGAGCTTGCCCCTGAAGTCGGGCTGACGACCGCGTTCTCGATTGGACAAGGACTGTGGCAGTTCACCGTGATGCCCTTCTTTGGTATCACATGTCCTGACATAAGTGCATGTGATACCAAAGAGCCTACTAGAGTTCAATTGTTAAGACAGTTAGAATATAAAACATTTCATATACAATAATTATATATTAGCTGGTTAGCGCTAAATAGGCTAATAACTCTAATGCCTTTTACAGCTAGCTAAGAAGCTAACTAAAATCTGTAGTGGTGGGGCGTGAGGCAGAGTTGAGTGAAGCAGCTTCAACTGTAAACTTGTTCCCGTACTTATAAATCAGAATCAGATATTACAGGTATCACGTTATTCACTTAGCCGACCACAGATGAGCTTTGTTTTTTCCCGCTTTTTATTGAAACCCAAAGGAGTCATACCTAACCGCCCAGTGACTTTCCAAACCCCCCCCCCCCCCCCCCCCCCCCCCCCTACATACAAACATACACACACTCCGCCGTGCGCTCTGTCTATGGTGCTGATATCAGCGCAGCGGAGATTCAGATTTCGCGCCAACCTGTCACTCAATCGTTTGAACTTTTTTGCTATTTTTATATAGGGACATAAAACTGAGGTAGCACAAGTTTCAACTGAGGGGCTAAGCCTCCTATTGCCCTTCATGGATCCGGGCCCACAAGCAGAGCTGTTTTATCAAGACACAAATATCCTGTGCTTTTTCATTTGACTCAGCATCATTTTTATAGATATAAAGAAATGTCAATAGAACAACCGGTAAAACCAAACAAAATGCAGCTAGTTTGCTGTCTTTCTAGCTTCAGTATAAAGTGATTATGTTAGCTATGTAGTTGGCAAGCTAGCAAGGGGGGAAGAGCCTCCATGGTCCCTACCCTAAACCCTAACCCTAACCATACCCTAACCTTAACCATAACCCTTACCTAACCTTAACGCTTACCTTAACCATTTTACATTTGAACTTGAATGGGGTAGGGACGTCCCAGGGATTCCGGATAGCACGGACCGAGCCTCCATAGCCAGGGTTGCTAGGTCCAGCAAAGAATTCACAGTACAATGACCACTCAAAACCCGGCCAACTGGAATTTATATATACAGTGCATTCGGAAAGTATTCAGACCCCTTTACTTTTTTTCACATTTTGTTACGTTACAGCCTTACTCTAAAATTGATTAACTTGTTTTTCCCCTCATCAATCTACACACAATACCCCATAATGACAAAGCAAAAAACAGGTTTTTAGACATTTTAACAAATGTATAAAAAAAATACAAAACTGAAATAACACATTTACATAAGTATTCAGAGCCTTTACTCAGTACTTTGTTGAAGCACCTTTGGCAGCGATTACAGCCTCGAGTCTTCTTGGGTATGACGCTACAAGCTTGGCACACCTGTATTTGGGGAGTTTCTCCCATTCTTCTCTGCAGATCCTCTCAAGCTCTGTCAGGTTGGATGGGGAGCGTCACTGCACAGCTTTTTCAGGTCTCTCCAGAGTTGTTCGATCGGGTTCAAGTCCGGGCTCTGGCTGGGCCAATCAAGGACTTTCAGAGACTTGTCCCGAAGCCACTCCTGCGTTGTCTTGGCTGTGTGCTTAGGGTTGTTGTCCTGTTGGAAGGTGAACCTTCACCCCAGTCTGAGGTCCTGAGCGCTCTGGAGCAGGTTTTAATCAAGGATCTCTCTGTACTTTGCTCCGTTCATCTTTCCCTCGATCCTAAATAGTCTCCAATTCCCTGATGCTGAAAAACATCCCCACAGCATGATGCTGCCACCACCATGCTTAACCGTAGGGATGGTGCCAGATTTCCTCCAGGTGTGACGCTTGGCATTCAGGCCAAAGAGTTCAATCTTAGTTTCATCAGACCAGAGAATCTTGTTTCTAATGGTCTGAGTCCTTTAGGTGCCTTTTGGCAAACTCCAAGTGGGCTGTCATGTGCCTTTTACTGAGGAGTGGCTTCCGTCTGGCCACTCTACCATAAAGGCCTGATTGGTGGAGTGCTGCAGATATGGTTGTCCTTCTGGAAGGTTCTCCCATCTCCACAGAGGAACTCTGGATCTCTGTCAGAGTGACCATCAGGTTCTTGTTCACCTCCCTGACCAAGGCCCTTCTCCCCCGATTGCTCAGTTTGGCCGGGCGGCCAGCTCTAAGAAGAGTCTTGGTGGTTCCAAACTTATTCCATTTCAGAATGATGGAGGCCACTGTGTTCTTGGGGACCTTCAATGCTGCAGACATTTTTGGTACCCTTCACCAGATCTGTGCATCGACACAATCCTGTCTCTAAACTCAACGGACAATTCCTTCGATCTCATGGCTTGATTTTTTTCTCTAACATGCGCTGTCAACTGTGGGACCTTATATAGACAGGTGTGTGCCTTTCCAAATCATGTCCAATCAATTGAATTTACCACCGGTGGATTCCAATCAGGTTGTAGAAACATCTCAAGGATGATCAATGGAAACAGGATGCACCTGAGCTCAATTTCGAGTCTCATAGCAAAGGGTCTGAATACTTATGTAAATAAGATATTTCTGTTTTGTATTCTTTATAAATGTGCAAACATTTCTAAAAATCTGTTTTCGCTTTGTCATTATGGTGTTTTGTGTGTAGATTGATGAGGGAAAAAAAATAATTTAATCAATTTTAGAATAAGGCTGTAACGTAAAACAAAATGTGGAAAAAGTCAAGGGGTCTGAATACTTTCCGAGTGCACTGTACGTGCCATTTGCTATATATAGGAGCTAAATATTTGTATAATTTAATTATAGGTAGCGCTTTTTATTTTATTCCAGGCTTTATCTAAAAATTCCGGAAACGGAAATACACAATGGACAAAAAAACATTTCAGTTTCTCCTCATGGCTCAGCCACATAATATATGTATATGTATTTATATTTAAGTCATTTAGCAGACGCTCTTATCCAGAGTGACTTACAAATTGGTGCATTCAATACTTAATACACCTAAATTTGCTTTAATCTCTCATCTAACATTGTGGAACCTAAGATACGTTTTCACCAGCTTCAGTGCAGAAAAACTCTGTTCACAATAAGCGGTGCTAACTGGGATTGAAGCAGCTTATTTTGCACAGTTTAAAGAGAACAAAGAAAACTTCTTCATCTATTTCCGAATCTGACCTCTGACCTACTCTACTGAGTACACAGTCTCCATTAAATTGAGAGCTTAGCTTTTTGTGGTCATTTTGCAGGGGTCTGTATTGCAGTATCACATTGCTCAGCTGTGTTTAACACTTTCATTCCATAGGTCATCAAAAAATGACTCATCCCTTGTAGTCATTCAAAGTTTGAACTGAGGCTTCAACTAAATCAACAGCCTTTGACAGGTCAAGTGATGAAGACTGTAGCATATCTGATAGAAATGTTGCTTCTCCGAAAAACGTTATGGAGTGTAACAAGGCACACAATGAATTGTAAATCTATCTGTGCAAGCAGACCTCGTGCCTCAACAGATCTGTCACCGTTGTGTTCTTGGCAATGTCTTGCAGGACTCGCTTAACGGCAGGCAATCTCTCCATAATAGTATGTAGAGACATATATCGACATGCCCAGCGAGTGTCACTTAGTCTCTGAAGCTCTCTAGGTGCACCTGGGTACATCTCTCTTTGTACGCTAAGCCATTTTTGATGCACATATGACCCAGATGTGAAGACATACAGTCTTTTCTAGTAAGGAGAAGAACTGTCCTACCTCAGGGACAGCTTTGACTGTCTCCACGAAAACTAAGTTTAGACAGTGTGCACTGCAGTGGAGGTAAAAGGCTTTGCTTGTTCTTTAATGCGTTGCCTGGACGCCTGAATGCTTGCCACTCATAACTGAAGCACCGTCATATGCTTGGCCTACTAGGTTGTTTTTGTATTCAAGACCATGACTTTCTAATATGTGTATGATTTAGTCAGTAAGCCCTGCTGCATCTAGTCGATCAGCCGATTCAAAGTGGAGACAGCTCTCATGGACAGCTCCACTGAAATAGTACCTGAGTACCAGAGATATCTGATCCTTTTTTTTTTTTTTTTTTTTACTTTTTTTGTTTCGTCTGCCATTATGCTAAAGACCTCACTGTCTTTCACTTCTTCTATAGTTTTTGTTCGAACCATGTCTGCCAAACAACTGAGAACCTCATTCTGAATCCCTTTGCTTGTGTATTTTGCATTATGAATGGAAGTCAACCTTTTTTCCACAGTTGTGTCATGCTTAGCTATTGTTTCTAGGATTGCCAGGAAGTTCCCTTTATTATCAGACTCTGCAGACTCATCGTGTCCTCTTTGTGCAATGCTTTGTGTGGCTGTAAGTAGTAGTACTTCTCCTATTATTTTAATATAGTCCAGATTTTCTTGAATCTGTTTGTTGTGTTCCTTGTTTAGGGCATTTACCAGTGTTGCATTACTTTTTACAGCTTTCTGATAGTCTCTCCATGTAATCGTTGCTTGTTTGTGCCACTCAGACCTTGCATGAATTGCAAATCCCCCCTCTTTGTAAGTTGCCTTCTTCCAGTTGTTAAAACCCAATTTTGAATCAAATACAGGGAATATCTGGTGGTCTGTCTCCTCATGGCTCAGCCACATAATGCCAGGGTATATCTGGTGGTCTGTCTCCTCAGCCACATAATGCCAGGGTATATCTGGTGGTCTGTCTCCTCAGCTATATAATGCCAGGGTATATCTGGTGGTCTGTCTCCTCAGCTACATAATGCCAGGGTATATCTGGTGGTCTGTCTCCTCAGCCACATAATGCCAGGGTATATCTGGTGGTCTGTCTCCTCAGCTACATAATGCCAGGGTATATCTGGTGGTCTGTCTCCTCATGGCTCAGCTACATAATGCCAGGGTATATCTGGTGGTCTGTCTCCTCAGCCACATAATGCCAGGGTATATCTGGTGGTCTGTCTCCTCAGCCACATAATGCCAGGGTATATCTGGTGGTCTGTCTCCTCAGCCACATAATGCCAGGGTATATCTGGTTGTCTGTCTCCTCAGCCACATAATGCCAGGGTATATCTGGTGGTCTGTCTCCTCAGCTACATAATGCCAGGGTATATCTGGTGGTCTGTCTCCTCAGCTACATAATGCCAGGGTATATCTGGTGGTCTGTCTCCTCAGCCACATAATGCCAGGGTATATCTGGTGGTCTGTCTCCTCAGCCACATAATGCCAGGGTATATCTGGTGGTCTGTCTCCTCAGCCACATAATGCCAGGGTATATCTGGTGGTCTGTCTCCTCAGCTACATAATGCCAGGGTATATCTGGTGGTCTGTCTCCTCAGCAACATAATGCCAGGATATATCTGGTGGTCTGTCTCCTCAGCTACATAATGCCAGGATGTATCTGGTGGTCTGTCTCCTCATGGCTCAGCCACATAATGCCAGGGTATATCTGGTGGTCTGTCTCCTCATGGCTCAGCCACATAATGCCAGGGTATATCTGGTGGTCTGTCTCCTCAGCTACATAATGCCAGGGTATATCTGGTGGTCTGTCTCCTCAGCTACATAATGCCAGGGTATATCTGGTGGTCTGTCTCCTCAGCTACATAATGCCAGGGTATATCTGATGGTCTGTCTCCTCAGCCACATAATGCCAGGGTATATCTGGTGGTCTGTCTCCTCAGCCACATAATGCCAGGGTATATCTGGTGGTCTGTCTCCTCAGCTACATAATGCCAGGGTATATCTGGTGGTCTGTCTCCTCAGCCACATAATGCCAGGGTATATCTGGTGGTCTGTCTCCTCAGCTACATAATGCCAGGGTATATCTGGTGGTCTGTCTCCTCAGCTACATAATGCCAGGGTATATCTGGTGGTCTGTCTCCTCAGCCACATAATGCCAGGGTATATCTGGTGGTCTGTCTCCTCAGCCACATAATGCCAGGGTATATCTGGTGGTCTGTCTCCTCAGCTACATAATGCCAGAGTATATCTGGTGGTCTGTCTCCTCAGCCACATAATGCCAGGGTATATCTGGTGGTCTGTCTCCTCAGCCACATAATCAACAGCCTTTGACAGGTCAAGTGATGAAGACTGTAGCATCTCTGATAGAAATGTTGCTTCTCCGAAAAACGTTATGCCGTGGAACAAGGAACACAATGAATTGTAAATCTATCTGTGCAAGCAGACCTCGCGCCTCAACAGATCTGTCACCGTTGTGTTCTTGGACCATGTCTTGCAGGACTCGCTTAACGGCAGGCAATCTCTCCATAATAGTATGTAGAGACATATATCGACATGCCCAGCGAGTGTCACTTAGTCTCTGAAGCTCTCTAGGTGCACCTGGGTACATCTCTCTTTGTACGCTAAGCCATTTTTGATGCACATATGACCCAGATGTGAAGACATACAGTCTTTTCTAGTAAGGAGAAGAACTGTCCTACCTCAGGGACAGCTTTGACTGTCTCCACGAAAACTAAGTTTAGACAGTGTGCACTGCAGTGGAGGTAAAAGGCTTTGCTTGTTCTTTAATGCGTTGCCTGGACGCCTGAATGCTTGCCACTCATAACTGAAGCACCGTCATATGCTTGGCCTACTAGGTTGTTTTTGTATTCAAGACCATGACTTTCTAATATGTGTATGATTTAGTCAGTAAGCCCTGCTGCATCTAGTCGATCAGCCGATTCAAAGTGGAGAAAGCTCTTATGGACAGCTCCACTGAAATAGTACCTGAGTACCAGAGATATCTGATCCTTTTTTTTTTTACTTTTTTTTTTTTTTTTACTTTTTTGTTTCGTCTGCCATTATGCTAAAGACCTCACTGTCTTTCACTTCTTCTATCATCTCTGTTGGAACCATGTCTGCCAAACAACTGAGAACCTCATTCTGAATCCCTTTGCTTGTGTATTTTGCATTATGAATGGAAGTCAACCTTTTTTCCACAGTTGTGTCATGCTTAGCTATTGTTTCTAGGATTGCCAGGAAGTTCCCTTTATTATCAGACTCTGCAGACTCATCGTGTCCTCTTTGTGCAATGTTTTGTGTGGCTGTAAGTAGTAGTACTTCTCCTATTGTTTTAATATAGTCCCCATTTTCTTGAACCTGTTTGTTGTGTTCCTTGTTTAGGGCATTTACCAGTGTTGCATTACTTTTTACAGCTTTCTGATAGTCTCTCCATGTAATCATTGCTTGTTCGTGCCGCTCAGACCTTGCATGAATTGCAAATCCCCCCGTCTTTGTAAGTTGCCTTCTTCCAGTTGTTAAAACCCAATTTTGAATCAAATACAGGGTATATCTGGTGGTCTGTCTCCTCATGGCTCAGCTACATAATGCCAGGGTATATCTGGTGGTCTGTCTCCTCATGGCTCAGCCACATAATGCCAGGGTATATCTGGTGGTCTGTCTCCTCATGGCTCAGCTACATAATGCCAGGGTATATCTGGTGGTCTGTCTCCTCATGGCTCAGCCACATAATGCCAGGGTATATCTGGTGGTCTGTCTCCTCATGGCTCAGCTACATAATGCCAGGGTATATCTGGTGGTCTGTCTCCTCAGCTACATAATGCCAGGGTATATCTGGTGGTCTGTCTCCTCATGGCTCAGCCACATAATGCCAGGGTATATCTGGTGGTCTGTCTCCTCATGGCTCAGCTACATAATGCCAGGGTATATCTGGTGGTCTGTCTCCTCAGCTACATAATGCCAGGGTATATCTGGTGGTCTGTCTCCTCAGCTACATAATGCCAGGGTATATCTGGTGGTCTGTGTCCTCAGCTACATAATGCCAGGGTATATCTGGTGGTCTGTCTCCTCAGCCACATAATGCCAGGGTATATCTGGTGGTCTGTCTCCTCAGCCACATAATGCCAGGGTATATCTGGTGGTCTGTCTCCTCAGCCACATAATGCCAGGGTATATCTGGTGGTCTGTCTCCTCATGGCTCAGCTACATAATGCCAGGGTATACAGTGGGGAGAACAAGTATTTGATACACTGCCGATTTTGCAGGTTTTCCTATTTACAAAGCATGTAGAGGTCTGTAATTTTTATCATAGGTACACTTCAACTGTGAGAGACGGAATCTAAAACAAAAATCCAGAAAATCACATTGTATGATTTTTAAGTAATTAATTTGCATTTTATTGCATGACATAAGTATTTGATACATCAGAAAAGCAGAACTTAATATTTGGTACAGAAACCTTTGTTTGCAATTACAGAGATCATACGTTTCCTGTAGGTCTTGACCAGGTTTGCACACACTGCAGCAGGGATTTTGGCCCACTCCTCCATACAGACCTTCTCCAGATCCTTCAGGTTTCGGGGCTGTCGCTGGGCAATACGGACTTTCAGCTCCCTCCAACAATTTTTTATTGGGTTCAGGTCTGGAGACTGGCTAGGCCACTCCAGGACCTTGAGATGCTTCTTACGGAGCCACTCCTTAGTTGCCCTGGCTGTGATTGACCGTCATCTTGAACTTCGTCCATTTTCTAATAATTGCGCCAACAGTTATTGCCTTCTCACCAAGCTGCTTGCCTATTGTCCTGTAGCCCATCCCAGCCTTGTGCAGGTCTACAATTTTATCCCTGATGTCCTTACACAGCTCTCTGGTCTTGGCCATTGTGGAGAGGTTGGAGTCTGTTTGATTGAGTGTGTGGACAGGTGTCTTTTATACAGGTAACCTGTTCAAACAGGTGCAGTTAATACAGGTAATGAGTGGAGAACAGGAGGGCTTCTTAAAGAAAAACTAACAGGTCTGTGAGAGCCAGAATTCTTACTGGTTGGTAGGTGATCAAATACTTATGTCATGCAATAAAATGCAAATTAATTACTTAAAAATCATACAATGTGATTTTCTATGTAACCATAGTTACATAGTCTTTCCTCTTCCGTTTCACTACAATACCGACCTGTTTCAATACGCAGAGACAATGTCCCTGATCATACCATAGCCATCTCTTGCTTTTAGGTAGGTTATACATAATTGATCTCTCACACACAAATTCACCCTTAATCAAACAAAAGGTTCTCAATTTGGGTTTATGAAGAATCTCCTCCACCCATTTTCATATTGATTTGGTTTTCATACAACTGTTGGAAAACGTCTGACATTTCAGTTGCCCAGGCTCCCCCTTATGGATAGATACCATTGAAAAACTTTGCTGGCTATTCTGGCAGTTGGCATATCCAACAGTCAATTCCAAAGTCTCACCATACACGCCTTCCATCTCACCTCACAGGGTTCCCAGCCCGTGTCCCCAGTTATTGCAAGTATAGGTGCAAACTTGTGGATACCTAAAAAAATAACGTACTGCTCTGTTATGGACATGTTTATTTTTTTAGATACCTCTTAGCACCCGCACTCCTGCTGAATACTCCAGAACAGGATACACACGTCTGATACAGTTTGTAAGACGTGGCATAACCAGTATCTTGAAGTGTTTGTGTTTTTCCTATAACTCCCCCAAGAGCTCTACTCGTTGAGTCGGCCAAAATGACGTCAAATCACGTTATATCTACCGTAGCTTTGATTGGACTGATCATGTCAACTTTCAAAATCCTAGCTAGCAAGCTAGCAGTCATCATCATGAATCACGTCGACAATCTACTGGCAAATCCTTTTTAATCCTTGTCATATGAAGAGAGATTATAGATAAAACGTATCGGTGCTCATCGGCCATTGGACATAAACATTATTGGTGAACACCAGCCTTGTCTATTGGTGAAGACCAGCCTTGTCTATTGATAAAGACCAGCCTTGTCTATTGGTGAAGAAGTGACAAGAGAGACAACAGCACAACTGAGAGCAAGACAGACTCTTTGTTTCATCATGTGCACCAGAGAAAATACATCGTCCTGACTGGGCGAGGGGTTATACTCAGTCCCTGTGCGTGCGTGTGTGTGGAATGCGCCAATGGTGTTTTGTGATGCAGGTTGCTTGCCAACAGTCAAGCAGGTGGCAGAGTTGTTTTTCTACTCTGAATAAAGCAGGCCTTTTTCAATGCTGTATGGAAGATACTGTTCATGCCTGTCTAGAGGCTCTGATAAGAAGGGTTTGTACTAACTTGTAATACATGTCATGTCCCCCTCCCTTACCCCTGACAGAGGAGGTGTTATTCCAGGGTTTTACTTTATTTTTTACTATTTTCTACATTGTAGAATAATAGTGAAGACATCAAAACTATGAAATAACACATATGGAATCATGTAGTAACCAAAAAAGTGTTAAACAAATCTAAATATATTTTATATTTGAGATTATTCAAATAGCCACCCTTTGCCTTGATGACAGCTTTGCACACTCTTGGCATTTTCTCAACCAGCTTCATGAGGTAGTCACCTGGAATGCATTTCAATTAACAGGTGTGCCTTCTTAAAAGTTAATTTGTGGAATGTATTTCCTTCTTAATGCGTTTGAGCCAATCAATTGTGTTGTGACAAGGTAGGGGTGGTATACAGAAGACAGCCCTATTTGGTAAAAGACCAAGTCCATATTATGGCAAGAACAGCTCAAATAAGCAAAGAGAAATGACAGTCCATCATTACTTTAAGACATGAAGGTCAGTCAATCCGGAAAATGTCAAGAACTTTGAAAGTTTCTTCAAGTGCAGTCGCAAAAACCATCAAGCGCTATGATGAAACTGGCTCTCATGAGGACCGCCACAGGAAAGGAAGACCCAGAGTTACCTCTGCTGCAGAGGATAAGTTCATTAGAGTTAACGGCACAGAGTTCAAGTAACAGACACATCTCAACATCAACTGTTGAGAGGAGACTGCATGAATCAGGCCTTCGTGGTCGAATTGCTGCAAAGAAACCACTACTAAAGAACACCAATAAGAAGAAGAGACTTGCTTTGGCCAAGAAACACGAGCAATGGACATTAGACTGGTGGAAATCTGTCCTTTGGTCTGATGAGTCCAAATTTGAGATTTTTGGTTCCAACCGCCGTGTCTTTGTGAGACGCAGAGTAGGTGAACGGATGATCTTCGCATGTGTGGTTCCCACCGTGAAGCATGGAGGAGGAGGTGTGATGGTGTGGGGGTGCTTTGCTGGTGACACTGTCAGGGATTTATTTAGAATTCAAGGCACACTTAACCAGCATGGCTACCACAGCATTCTGCAGCGATACGCAATCCCATCTGGTTTGCGCTTAGTGGGACTATTATTTGTTTTTCAACAGGACAATGACCCAACACACCTCCAGGCTGTGTAAGGGCTATTTGACCAAGATGGAGAGTGATGGAGTGCTGCATCAGATGACCTGGCCTCCACAATCCCCCGACCTCAACCCAATTGAGATGGTTTGGGATGAGTTGGACCGCAGAGTGAAGGTAAAGCAGCCAACAAGTGCTCAGCATATGTGGGAACACCTTCAAGACTGTTGGAAAAGCATTCCAGGTGAAGCTGGTTGAGAGAATGCCAAGAGTGAGCAAAGCTGTCATCAAGGAAAAAGGGTGGCTATTTGTAGAATCTCAAATATAAAAATAATTTTGATTTTTTTTAAACACTTTTTTGGTTACTACCTGATTCCATATGTGTTATTTCATAGTTTTGATGTCTTCAATATTATTCTACAATGTAGAAAATAGTAAAAATTAAGAAAAACCCTTGGAATGAGTAGGTGTGTCCAAACTTTTGACTGGTACTCTATATGTACAAGTTGTTTGTATACAACCTGGGAAGACTCCATCTTGAGCTACATAATAATAATAATAATAATAATAACGTGATTTAATTGTTGCACTTTCATGACGTGCATTTGCAAGTACACAGTGTGTGGAAGTCCATTTCAACATTCTTCCATAGAAGAGAGAAACAACAACGTTTTAAAGATGATATATTAAAGATTTTTATTTCTATTAAATGAAACGTTAATGGCGTAGAAAAACGCCCCATTTCAGAAGGTCACAGCGACATCATCAACATAAAGGTTCAACCAGCGAGATCTTTGGCATTATGTTTCACATTACTAAATACTAAAAGGAAATAATATACAAAATATATTAACTTCTTCTCTCAGTTCAAAATAACAACCCTTTTATGGGAAAAAAAAAAGTCCAATTAATAGTGAAAAGGGTATTCATCAAAAAGCAAATGGATCTGACACAGAGGCATTGACCAGCAAATGCACTGTGAGAGAAAAAAACAGTAAGAAGAAAATAAAAGTAGCTTTTGAAGAAAGTGAAAGACTAGAGTTTGGATACAATACTGACTCCCTCCCACCGTCCAGTCAACAACAAATCATACAGACTCCTGCTCTGTCTGACACACAGAGAGAACTAACTGGTATCAACATGTTTCACCATCCCAACAGATGCAGGACATGTATCACGTTTTAAAATAGATGACACTTACAAACAATAAACAACTTCAGAGCCTCAAAATGTGTGAGATCTCGAAGCAATGAGGTGAAAATAGAGATACAGAAAATATAGAGAGAGAGAGGGGAGAGAAGAGAGAGAGTGGAGAGAGAGAGAGAGAGAGAGGAAGAGAGAGAGAGAGAGAGAGAGAGAGAGAGAGAGAGAGGGAGAGAGAGAGAGAGGAGAGAGAGGAGAGCAGAGGGAGAGAGAGAGAGAGAGAGGAGAGCTGAGAGAGAGGAGTGGAGGAATCTCTAACGTTAGCGCATAGAGCGAGCGATCTCTCTAGCTCTCTCTATCTCTCTCTCTCTCTCTCTCTCTCTTCTCTCTCTCCGCTCTCTCTCTCTCACTGTTTCCCGACATGTTGCTGTATATAACTAGTCAATCGATTTAGAATATGCGCAGATGCTCCTGTAAAACCAGCTGCCCTTGAGCCTTGCAGCATATAGACTGAAAAAGAGAATAGATCCTCAGAATGCAGGCCATGTTAACAGGGTGAGGGGTCAGACTAGATAGACTCCTCAGAATGCAGGCCATGTTAACAGGGTGAGGGGTCAGACTAGATAGACTCCTCAGAATGCAGAATGCAGGCATGTTAACAGGGTGAGGGTCAGACTAGATAGACTCCTCAGAATGCAGGCCATGTTAACAGGTGAGGGGTCAGACTAGATAGACTCCTCAGAATGCAGGCCATGTTAAACAGGGGTGAGGGGTCAGACTAGATAGACTCCTCAGAATGCAGGCCATGTTAACAGGGTGAGGGGTCAGACTAGATAGACTCCTCAGAATGCAGAATGCAGGCCATGTTAACAGGGTGAGGGGTCAGACTAGATAGACTCCTCAGAATGCAGGCCATGTTAACAGGGTGAGGGGTCAGACTAGATAGACTCCTCAGAATGCAGGCCATGTTAACAGGGTGAGTGGTCAGACTGTTCTCGGAGCAAGTAGGAGAGAGGGAGAGAGGTAGCATTCCATGAGGAAGGAATGCCAGACAATTATACACGGTTAGTCAGCAGGGGGTGGTGGGGAGAGAGGCATTATGGGTAGTGGCTGTCTGGGGGCCCAAAATTATAACCCGGTCTCTGTCTCAAATGGCACCCTATTCCCTATGTAGTGCACTACTTTTGGTCAAAAGTATTATATAGGGAATATGGTTCTATTTGGGACGCAGCCTGGCATCTCAAACATCAGGCCTCCGTGCTGTGAACGGCAGCCTCTCCTCTTCCCATCCTCTGCTAAGCAGACAGACAGACAGACAGACAGACAGACAGACAGACAGACAGACAGACAGACAGACAGACATGCCATCCTCCAGTCTAAAGAAGGCCCATTCCTGTGTTAAAGCTGTGGGGATGCGAGAGCACCAACTGCATAGTTTAATTTAGGCTTGGATATGCAATAGTTGGGTTTGTAAGCATTTATGGTACTCAGGCACAATGTGGAATGGACCACTAATCCAAGGGCATAGGGGTGTAAATGGGGAGGAGGAGAGCTTACTACTACAACTGACTTCACTAAGCACACGTATTAGTGTTACAACGTAACAGGAAGGACATGTGTAATCATAGAACAAGCTCAGGTAGCCGTGGGAGAGTTATGTCGTTTATCCAGGAATGTTGGATTACTTGACATGGCATGCTGAGCTCAAAGTAGCTAACATACTGTCTGTCCATGAGGGAAACAGATATGCAGTATGAATAGAAGTATATAGACCAGTAGAGGTGGAGACAGACAGACAAACTGACAGACTGACAGACTGACAGACTGACAGACCGACTAACTGACAGACTGATAGACCGACAGACTGACAGCTTTCTTAAAGGCCAAACAACACAACTCTTCACACAAACACATCACACTATGAGCAGCACTTTAATAAGAATATAAATACATGAAATAAAACATAACACCAATGACATACAGGCTGTGCAGCGATGCAGAATCCTGTCCGTGTACCTTGGAGGCTTTAGATGGAGACTGCCCTCGTTTCACCTGGCAGGTCCACTAGAGAACACGGACAACTAAGTTCTTTACTTTTCTAGGTGGAAAGAGAGAAACGGTCTCCACTCTGCTCTGTCTGCAAACACTTCGCTTCACTTCTGGATTATTTTCTCCGGTAGGTAGGTACTTAGGTAGGTAGGTAGGTAGGTAGGTAGGTAGGTAGGTAGGTAGGTAGGTAGGTAGGTAGGTAGGTAGGTAGGTAGGTAGGTAGGTAGGTAGGTAGGTAGGTGGGTAGGTAGGTAGGTAGGTGGGTAGGTAGGTAGGTAGGTAGGTAGGTAGGTAGGTAGGTAGGTAGGTAGGTAGGTAGGTAGGTAGGTAGGTAGGTAGTAGGTAGGTAGGTAGGTAGGTAGGTAGGTAGGTAGGTAGGTAGGTAGGTAGGGAGGTAGGTAGGTAGGTAGGTAGGTAGGTAGGTAGGTAGGTAGGTAGGTAGGTAGGTAGGTAGGTAGGTAGGTAGCTAGGTAGGCAGGGAGCACATGTCCATGTCTCCAAACCTTCTCCACACTGTCTCCAAACTGTCTGTCTTTCTCCAAAGGAAGTGTCCATCTGGAGGTCAGTCTGACCAGAGCCAGACAGACAGGCAGGTTGTCTTCTCCTCGTTGGGAGGGACATACAGGACATGAGGGTCTCTCTGTCATTTCCCGTGTTGTCACCATCCATCCACAGCGGATCCCACAGTTCAGCGTTCAATGTTTCTTAAATTAGGATTTCCACCACTTCTGCTACTGCGTCTGAACTGCTGGTGCTCTTGTGTGTGTTGAGTGGTGCCTGGAAGTGCTCTGAGGTGTAATGGAAAAAATAAACCATGTTTTAGAGACTGGATAAAAAACGGCAGGATTTTAGCTCCACAATGAGTTATGTAGTACAACATAGACAGAGATTCAGTGGGCCAGAAGACAGACAAGACAATCAAGCTCTCATGTTTGACAAGACAATCAAGCTCTCATGTTTGACAAGACATTCAAGCTGTAATGCTACTTGGGAGGCTACCAGCCTTGACTAAACCTTGACTCTACCCAACACACACAGACACACAGCCAAGGTTTCACAGACACATAGCTGTAGTTGGTATGAATGAATGAGTCCACTACTTCCCCTCTCTGAGCCTGGAAGGGTACCATTTGGGACTCAGACTGTCTGCTGTGACCCTGGGTTCTGGTTCCACTTGAACCAGCATGACCCTGGGTTCTGGTTCCACTTGAACCAGCATGACCCTGGGTTCTGGTTCCACTTTAACCAGCATGACCCTGGGTTCTGGTTCCACTTTAACTAGCATGACCCTGGGTTCTGGTTCCACTTTAACCAGCATGACCCTGGGTTCTGGTTCCACTTGAACCAGCATGACCCTGGGTTCTGGTTCCACTTGAACCAGCATGACCCTGTGTTCTGGTTCCACTTTAACCAGCATGACCCTGGGTTCTGGTTCCACTTTAACCAGCATGACCCTGTGTTCTGGTTCCACTTTAACTAGCATGACCCTGGGTTCTGGTTCCACTTTAACCTATATGACCCTGGGTTCTGGTTCCACTTTAACCAGCATGACCCTGGGTTCTGGTTCCACTTTAACTAGCATGACCCTGGGTTCTGGTTCCACTTTAACCAGCATGACCCTGGGTTCTGGTTCCACTTTAACCGGCATGACCCTGGGTTCTGGTTCCACTTTAACCGGCACAGATCAAAAGGACTTGTATTATTACATCATCATACGAAGCCCTGTGTTCCACTCTAACTCCACTGTACATGTCATTTTCTCTGTATTGTATGAGACTGAAATAGGTACCAGTACTCATTTTGGGTCCCGGTACTGTTTCTCTTTAGGTGCCAGTGCTCATTTTGGGTGCCAGTGCTCATTTTGGGTCCCGGTACTGTTTCTATTTGTTAATACATACACAACAGCCATTCCAGAATAGGCTACACACCAGAGGCAAGCGTTGAGGTCGAGGAAGCCTCAGGGGGTGCTGGCATGCCGGTAAGATCAGTCTCCTGGGCCGGAACGTCACGGTCACACTGGGTGCTGCTGTCCCTGCTCCGGGCTTGGACAGGAACAGCAGGGCGGGCAGGGCCAGGGGGGCACAGGGGTGTTGGTGGGGGGACAGGGAGAGAGGACACACTGCAGTAGCCGTCTGGTCATCAGAGAGGCTCTTCCCTACAAGCACAGACAACAAGAGGAAAATGGTTAATTACTGGATCACAGACAACAACAGGAAGCTGGTTAATTACCGGATCACAGACAACAAGAGGAAAGCTGGTTAATTACTGGATCACAGACAACAACAGGAAGCTGGTTAATTACTGGATCACAGACAACAACAGGAAAATGGTTAATTACCGGATCACAGACAACAACAGGAAAATGGTTAATTACTGGATCACAGACAACAACAGGAAAATGGTTAATTACTGGATCACAGACAACAACAGGAAAATTGTTAATTACGAGATCACAGACAACAAGAGGAAGCTGGTTAATTACCAGATCACAGACAACAAGAGGAAGCTGGTTAATTACCAGATCACAGACAACAACAGGAAGCTGGTTAATTACCAGATCACAGACAACAACAGGAAGCTGGTTAATTACCAGATCACAGACAACAAGAGGAAGCTGGTTAATTACCAGATCACAGACAACAAGAGGAAGCTGGTTAATTACCAGATCACAGACAACAACAGGAAGCTGGTTAATTACCAGATCACAGACAACAAGAGGAAGCTGGTTAATTACCAGATCACAGACAACAACAGGAAGCTGGTTAATTACCAGATCACAGACAACAACAGGAAGCTGGTTAATTACCAGATCACAGACATCAAGAGGAAGCTGGTTAATTACCAGATCACAGACAACAACAGGAAGCTGGTTAATTACCAGATCACAGACAACAACAGGAAGCTGGTTAATTACCAGATCACAGACAACAACAGGAAGCTGGTTAATTACCAGATCACAGACAACAAGAGGGAGCTGGTTAATCACGTAAGCACACACGCTCAAACATCTGCTCTGTGAGCTTCCCTGCCACGTCTATTCTAGAGCGGCTATCCCGGAGCGGGGAGACGACATACAGTACATTCATTCTGTTACTAAAAGACGTCGTCATCTATTTGAGGAAAGTCCCTCACCGTGTCCTCTCCCCAACAGTAGTTATTTTAGGAAGTGCAACATTCTGACTGGCGACACTATGCACTAGACGCTTAACAGCCGCCAGTTGTCTCTTGAGTTAATAGCATGGGTTGTTCTAGATCTGACATTCCTCCAGGCGTTATGACCTGTGACCCCAGAAGACTAAAAAGAAGGAGAAGACAGTGATGTCATAATTCTCCAGATTCTTCAGGAAGTAGATACACTGAGTGTACAAAACATTAAGAACACCTGCTCTTTCCATGACATAGACTGACCAGGTGAAAGCTTGATCCCTTATTGATGTTACTTGTTAAATCCACTTCAATAAGTGTAGATGAAGGATGTCAAACTCATTCCACGGAGGGCCGAGTGTCTGCTGGTTTTTCGGTTTTTCTATTTAATTAAGACCTAGACAACCAGATGAGGGGAGTTCCTTACTAATTAGTGACCTTAATTCATCAATTAAGTACAAGGATGGAGTGAAAACCTGCAGACACTCGGCCCTCTGTGGAATGAGTTTGACACGTGGTGTAGATGAAGGGGAGGAGACAGGTTAAAGAAGGATTTTTAAGCCTTGAGACAATTGAGACATGAATTGTGTGTGTGTGCCAATCAGAGGGTGAATGGGCAAGACAAAAGTTTTAAGGGCCTTTGAACAGGGTATGGTAGTAGGTGCCAGGCGCAGCGGTTTGAGTCAAGAACTGCAACACTACTGGGTTTTTCACGCTTAAATGATCCACCACCCAAAAGATATCCAGCCATCTTGACACAACTGTGGGAAGCATATGATTGAAAGTTTACAACGCAGGTGCACAGGTCGAGAGAATTTTGAGTAATCAAAGATGACAGACAGTGACACATTTAATATCGCCTTGCACACTCTTGCCTTGCATCTAGCTTATCTAGGGTGTAACCATTAGTCCAACAGTTGCAAATGAGAGTTTCTATTGGACGAATTCAGATATGTTTATCCCCATTTCGTTCCGTTTGCTTGCGTTTTAAAAAACATTTTTCAACAGAATCGTCGGAATGAATACACCCCTGATCACGCGTAAACACAGTTCACTTTCATAGCAGCCACATACAAACAGTTCGTTATACACTGCTCAAAAAAATAAAGGGAACACTTAAACAACACAATGTAACTCCAAGTCAATCACACTTCTGTGAAATCAAACTGTCCACTTAGGAAGCAACACTGATTGACAATACATTTCACATGCTGTTGTGCAAATGGATTTAGACAACAGGTGGAAATTATAGGCAATTAGCAAGACACCCCCAATAAAGGACTGGTTTTGCATGTGGTGACCACAGACCACTTCTCAGTTCCTATGCTTCCTGGCTGATGTTTTGGTCACTTTTGAATGCTGGCAGTGCTTTCACTCTAGTGGTAGCATGAGACGGAGTCTACAACCCACACAAGTGGCTCAGCTAGCTAACATAGCAGCCCTCTCTGTTTGAGCCGGGTGTTTGAGTCAGCTGAACTAGCTAGCTGCATTTGACATCAGCTGAGAAAGTGAAAGTGCTAGATCCGTTCTCTGATCCTTTAATTGGGTGGACAACATGTCAGTTCATGCTACAAGAGCTCTGATAGGTTGGAGGACGTCCTCCCGGAAGTTGTCATAATTACTGTGTAAGTCTATGGAAGGGTGTGAGAACCATGAGTCTCCTAGGTTTTGTATTGAAGTCAATGTACCCAGGGGAGGACGGAAGCTAGCTGTCCTCCGGCTACACCATGGTGCTACCCTAGAGAGTACTGCTGAGGCTACCGTAGTGTGTTTTAATAAATTATTGGGTGACGTGAATATATTTAGTATAGTTTTATCTAAAAAGGATAACTTTTTTAATGTTTCACTATTTTATTTTTATGAAATTCACTGAGGAGGATGGTCCTCTCCTTCCTACTCTGAGGAGCCTCCACTGTCATATTCCCTACATAGTGGACTACTTTTGACCTTTTTGACCCTATGGGCCCTTATCAAAAGTAGTCCACTATAAGGTACCATTTGGGACCCAGGGCCCTAGAGCTCACCTTTCCCCCGGATGGGTTGCTCCACTGGGCCACTGGTGGAGGTTGAGCCGTTGGCCTCGGTGCTGACGGAGGGGACGGACCTGGCAGGGCGGAGGGCCTGCTGCTCTAGCCTGATCTGCTCCCGTTGGGACCGCTGCTGTAACACCCTGATCACTGCATCCTTCTCCAGGAGCTGGGAGTGCAGCACTCGGACCCTACACACACAAAGATTGCATATTTAGTTACTCAGATAACTATGTTGATCTATCTACCAATGTGTGAGTTTTTTTATTTATTTTTTGTCATTTAGCAGACGCTCTTATCCAGAGCGACTTACAGGAGCAATTAGGGTTAAGTGCCTTGCTCAAGGGCACATCGACAGATTCTTCACCTAGGTCAGACCAACTGGTGTTACTGTACAACGTCCAGTGAGCAGAAAGTTAACAGCAAAGATATGTACCTATTCTCCATCTCCTGATGTCTGCGGCTGGATGGCAGGTGGTCGTTGAAGCTGCTGTTGGGTGAGTGGCGAGGGGAGCGTTTGATGACGCTGGTGTCTCTCTGAGCCGCAGCAGTAGCGGCTGCGTCCATGGCGAACTGCCTCATGGTGCTCTCCTCCAGGTACTTCTGTTCCCAGCGTGTGACGTCGGCCTCCAGAGCCAGGATCCTCTCCTCTCCTTCAGCCAGCTGCAGCTGTACGGACACCGTGGAGCCGGGGCCGCTGGCCGCGCTGTGGGACTGATACCACGGAATGAAATGTAATGAAGGATTTTTCAAACAAACATGGAGCTGTTTTGTTTTGTAAGACTGTTGTTTTTTGTTGTTGTTTTTTATATATATATATTTTATTTTTTTAAGGGGTAGATCAGCTTGAATATTTCAGATAGATTGTAACTTCCATCAATGTAATTGTCTGCATACTTCCAATCCCCCATATGTTGTTTTTTTCTCGCAAATATATACAGTGGGGAGAACAAGTATTTGATACACTGCCGATTTTGCAGGTTTTCCTACTTACAAAGCATGTAGAGGTCTGTAATTTTTATCATAGGTACACTTCAACTAAAACAAAAATCCAGAAAATCACATTGTATGATTTTTAAGTAATTAATATGCATTTTATTGCATGACATAAGTATTTGATCACCTACCAACCAGTAAGAATTCCGGCTCTCACAGACCTGTTAGTTTTTCTTTAAGAAGCCCTCCTGTTCTCCACTCATTACCTGTATTAACTGCACCTGTTTGAACTCGTTACCTGTATAAAAGACACCTGTCCACACACTCAATCAAACAGACTCCAACCTCTCCACAATGGCCAAGACCAGAGAGCTGTGTAAGGACATCAGGGATTAAATTGTAGACCTGCACAAGGCTGGGATGGGCTACAGGACAATAGGCAAGCAGCTTGGTGAGAAGGCAACAACTGTTGGCGCAATTATTAGAAAATGGAAGAAGTTCAAGATGACGGTCAATCACCCTCGGTCTGGGGCTCCATGCAAGATCTCACCTCGTGGGGCATCAATGATCATGAGGAAGGTGAGGGATCAGTCCAGAACTACACGGTAGGATCTTGTCAATGATCTCAAGGCAGCTGGGACCATAGTCACCAAGAAAACCATTAGTAACACACTACGCCGTCATGGATTAAAATCCTGCAGCGCACGCAAGGTCCCCCTGCTCAAGCCAGCACATATACAGGGCCGTCTGAAGATTGCCAATGAACATCTGAATGATTCAGAGGAGAACTGGGTGAAAGTGTTGTGGTCAGATGAGACCAAAATCGAGCTCTTTGGCATCAACTCAACTCGCCGTGTTTGGAGGAGGAGGAATGCTGCCTATGACCCCAAGAACACCATCCCAACCGTCAAACATGGAGGTGGAAACATTATGCTTTGGGGGTGTTTTTCTGCTAAGGGGACAGGACAACTTCCCTGCATCAAAGGGACGATGGACGGGGCCATGTACCGTCAAATCTTGGGTGAGAACCTCCTTCCCTCAGCCAGGGCATTGAAAATGGGTCGTGGATGGGTATTCCAGCATGACAATGACCCAAAACACACGGCCAAGGCAACAAAGGAGTGGCTCAAGAAGAAGCACATTAAGGTCCTGGAGTGGCCTAGCCAGTCTCCAGACCTTAATCCCATAGAAAATCTGTGGAGGGAGCTGAAGGTTTGAGTTGCCAAACGTCAGCCTCGAAACCTTAATGACTTGGAGAAGATCTGCAAAGAGGAGTGGGACAACATCCCTCCTGAGATGTGTGCAAACCTGGTGGCCAACTACAAGAAATGTCTGACCTCTGATTGCCAACAAGGGTTTTGCCACCAATTACTAAGTCATGTTTTGCAGAGGGGTCAAATACTTATTTCCCTCATTAAAATGCAAATCAATTCATAACATTTTTTACATGCGTTTCTCTGGATTTTTTTGTTGCTATTCTGTCTCTCACTGTTCAAATAAACCTACCAATCAAATTATAGACTGATCATGTCTTTGTCAGTGGGCAAACGTACAAAATCAGCAGGGGATCAAATACTTTTTTCCCTCACTGTACATCCATACACACACACATATGTAAGACTGTGTTTACTGTACAGACAGACTTGGGGGTTGTCAAATATTACGTGTTAAGGTGGATCATAAGGTTTTCATTTTATATATTCTGGTCCTGGAGGGCCGAAACACTTCAGGACCGGAGTTGAACAGCCCTGATATAGGATTAATCATAGTTTGTGTATGTCTCCTCTCCTCTCCTCTCCTCTCCTCTCCTCTCCTCTGCTCACCTGTGCTGCTCGGAGGCTCTTCAGCTCCTGCTCCAGCCTGGTCCTCAGCCTCAGTTCCAGGGCCTCTCTCTTCTCACAGACGGCCTGTAGCTGTCCCAGGGCACTCTGCAGCCGCTCTACCTTCTCTACGTACGCCCTCTTCCTCCCCAGCTCCTCCTCCAGGGCCAGGTTACGGGCCTGTGCCGACCTCAGGGCCAGCTCCAGAACCTCCCGGCACCGGAGCCACTCCTCCCCGGAACCACGGAGACGCTGCACCTCCCACTGCTGCTGTTCATCTAGGAGAGAGACAGAAAAGAGGAGAGGAAATGTTCAGGTGAAATGTTCAGGTGAAATATTCAGGTGAGATGTTCAGGTGAAATGTTCAGGTGAAATATTCAGGTGAAATGTTCAGGTGAGATGTTCAGGTGAAATGTTCAGGTGAGATGTTCAGGTGAAACGTTCAGGTGAAATGTGCAGGTGAGATGTTCAGGTGAGATGTTCAGGTGAAATGTTCAGGTGAAATATTCAGGTGAAATGTTCAGGTGAGATGTTCAGGTGAAATGTTCAGGGGAAATATTCAGGTGAAATGTTCAGGTGAAATGTTCAGGTGAAATGTTCAGGTGAAATGTTCAGGTGAAATGTTCAGGTGAGATGTTCAGGTGAAATGTTCAGGTGAAATGTTCAGGTGAAATGTTCGGGTGAGATGTTCGGGTGAAATGTTCAGGTGAAATGTTCAGGTGAAACGTTCAGGTGAAATGTTCAGGTGAAACGTTCAGGTGAGATGTTCAGGTGAAATGTTCAGGTGAAATGTTCAGGTGAAATGTTCAGGTGAAATGTTCAGGTGAAATGTTCAGGTGAAATGTTCAGGTGAGATGTTCAGGTGAAATGTTCAGGTGAGATGTTCAGGTGAGAGGGGCTGCTACAGACATTATGAAGCTTACTGTACTGTTTCCCAGAACAGTTGAACCAGTCACGTGTTTGTTTGTAAATAACACAACGGGAGAAAGCGGGAGCAGGTGAGTCCAGCTGAGTTTTGACAGGGGTCGCGTTTTATATTGAAAGTCAAGTGTTTTTTTGCTTCAACAGAGTGATCAGGGACGTGCAACTATAGTTTTCCTTCACAGAAAATACATTAGTGCAACACATTCGGCATAAAACAGCTTCATTTTCATCAGATGACAACCAAAGTGGCTGGCAGCCACACAAGTAAATGAGGTTACAATGAAGAACCAAGGCCTTTTTTGCTAAAACGATGCATGGCCAACATATTTCTAATGTTTAGGCCTAACATAGAAAGAATGTAGCCAGCTAAATTTCGTAATGTTTTTCTTAAAGTTAATCTAGCATTTTACCAGAGAAAGTAGACTGTATACACTGAGAAAAGTACCGGAGAAAAGTAGCTAGACATCAGTCAGAGCTGATGTCAGCTGATAGAACGACCGTTGGTGAATTCTCATCCGGATTTAGTGCAACTGAAGCACAAAATGAGTCTGATGCTGAGCAGAAATGTCAATAAGAAGCATTTTAGATCTGTGTTTACAAAAACGCAGCAAGATATTTCTTATGCGTTTTGTCTTTTTTTCCTCAGTGAAAAACGCAGAATTCTGCCTTTAACACGATCCCTAAGTTTAACTTGCTATCTAAGTAAGTGGCTGAATTAATGAGATGAGGCATCATATTGTGTTGGCTTTCTGCCGTGTTTGAGAAGTCAAAGCCCTTTGGATCAGTTATCTGTACCAGCTGCTATCTCTTGATTTCCTTGCTATTTTCTCCTCTCTGTTCTCGGTCCGTCTGCTCCTCCGCCCTCTTCTCCGAGCAGAGCAGGCAGGCCCGTTGCCCTAGCGACTCCAAGCAGAGCAGGCAGGCCCGTTGCCCTAGCGACTCCGAGCAGAGCAGGCAGGCCCGTTGCCCTAGCGACTCCAAGCAGAGCAGGCAGGTCCGTTGCCCTAGCGACTCCAAGCAGAGCAGGCAGGCCCGTTGCCCTAGCGATTCCAAGCAGAGCAGGCAGACCCGTTACCCTAGCGACTCCAAGCAGAGCAGGCAGGCCCGTTGCCCTAGCGACTCCAAGCAGAGCAGGCAGGCCCGTTGCCCTAGCGACTCCAAGCAGAGCAGGCAGGCCCGTTGCCCTAGCGACTCCAGACAGACACAGCGTGTAACCATGCTGCTTCAGAGACAGTACTGTTAAAACTTTGCTTCAAACTTTGTTCATTTGTACAATGTCTCTCGATCACATGCATTTGTAAATGTCAAAACTCACCAAAAATGCCATTCGGTAGCTCCTACCAGCTCCTACCAGCTCCTACCAGCTCCTACCAGCTCCTACCAGCTCCTACCTGTATATGTATAACTTTATGAGCTGGATTGCCAGTTTTTGCAATTTTTGTTTATACTTGTTTGCGCTCTTTTTTATTACTTTTTTTAGGGGGTAGATCAGCTTTAATATTGCAGATATATACACATACATACATATAAATACATATACATACATATATACATATATATATATATATATATATATATATATATATATATATATATATATATCCTTTAAAAAAATATATTTCCCTTTATTAATTTCCAACCCCACCACCCCTTCCCTAATTGGAGTAAACTAGTGAACAACAACGCTTAGGCCTCTACTTCCAGCTTATACATACTATATACATTATATGGACACAGTCAATTTTACAATAATTATATTTTGTTTGTTTTTGCTCCTGAACTTCCTCTACCCTCAACCTCTCCGATCATTTTCATGATGTCCATCCGGTTTGCTTCTATATGACATATCTTTCTAACTGTGCTCTTTCACAAAAGCTCTCAACCTATAACCTATATACTTATTATGGACACAGTATGCTTTACATTAGTTATCTTGTTGTTATTAGTTGGTGTTAGTTGTTATTAGTCCCATCCTTCAACTCCATTCAACACCTCCCATCTATCTCTTAACATCATCCATATTGGATTTCTATTTGCCATATATTTTTCAACTGTACTGTGATGTTTCAAAAAAGTTCTGAACCCTTCTATTCTCATTGTTTCTACAGATTGTAAATTGAAAATAAACATTTTTGCTAAAAGTATTATTATATTATTGATCGATTGACTATGACTTTTCAGATCACCCAGTAGTGCTATCTGCAGGGTTAGCTCCAGGTAAATATTGCAGTCCTTTAGCCATTCCTGGACCTGTGTCCAAAAACAAGCTACAAATGGACAGTACCAAAACAAATTATCTAATGATTCTGTCTCTTCCCCCATATAAATAACATTCTATTGGTAGCAAGAATTTTATATAATAATTTAAATTGAAAATATTCTAAGTTTTGAATCTGGCGTCGTTTTGCGAATCAGTTCATAAACATGCCATGGAATCGGTACGTCAAAAATCTCTCTCCAACTATTTTGCAATCTATATGGGACGGCTGTCAATCCTTTGGTCCTTAAATGAAACTGGTCGACTTTTTTATTTATCACAGTTTTCTTTAACCAATTATATTCTTTAATGCGGCCGACAGACATGTTCCTTACCTTTCCCCCCTTCCACTTTCCTCTTCCATTTTTGCGGTAATGCTGCAATTATTTGGTTGTAATTTTGGGTAGAGCAGACATTTCCATATGTTTTTGTTAGCTGCATGTGCGACATAACTCCACCAGTCCTACCGATGACATCATTTACGAAGATTAAACTTTTTTTTTTTTTTTTTTTTTTTTATTAATCTTTTTTTTTATCAATTAGTATATTTGAGTTTAACCACAATATTTGTTGCATTATTTGTTCTGTAGTTTCTGGAGGATTAAATTGAAATTGCAACCAACTTTCTATGGCTTATTTTAGAAATAGTAATATTTGGGAGATTATTTCCTTTTCAAATAACTGAGTTGTAATCTGAATAAAGGGAAAAAGGCCATTCTTGAACATTGGGTGAGACAATTTTACTAATTTGCTAGAGAACCAGTTCGGATTTAAGTATAACTTTTGTATGACTGAAGCTTTTAGCGATAGGTCTAATGCTTTAATATTTAATCATTTCTGTCCTCCGATTTTCATATTCATTATATAAATAGGCCCGTTTAATTCTGTCTGGCTTGCCGTTCCATTTAAAATGGAAAATTATTTTCTCATATAATTTAAAAAACTGTTCGCTAGGCGTAGGCAAGACCATAAGCAAATAGGTAAACTGGGATAATACTAAAGAGTTAATCAGGGTGATTTTCCCACTTGTTAGCATATTTAGCTAGCAGCCTCCATGGAAATTCGCTATTACTTGTGCTAATTTTGTTAGTATTCTGGTAATAGAGCCCAATGGGCTTGTTTGCGTTTTCGGCGCCCCCATGTGGACTAAGCCGGTAGTACCGTAAATCCCGGGGTGAGAGAAGGACGGTATGACATTTTGAAAATCTGGATACCGCCCAACCCTAATCCCATCTGCCCCCTAACCTCCTTTAAAACAGTTATCCAAGAGCAACATGTTCACGTTGTTTCCTTTGGACTAAAAGGGAAAGCAGACTTCCTCTTAACCATTTCCTACAGACAGTGTTCACTGGAGCACAAATGGCACCCTATTCCCTATATGGTGCACTACTTTTGACCAGGGTTTAGGCTCCATGTTACTGTACAGAGCAGTGTAAAGGTTCCATGTTACTGTACAGTGCAGTGTAAAGGTTCCATGTTACTGTACAGTGCAGTGTAAAGGTTCCATGTTACTGTACAGTGCAGTGTAAAGGTTTAGGCTCCATGTTACTGTACAGTGCAGTGTAAAGGTTCCATGTTACTGTACAGAGCAGTGTAAAGGTTCCATGTTACTGTACAGTGCAGTGTAAAGGTTTAGGCTCCATGTTACTGTACAGAGCAGTGTAAAGGTTCCATGTTACTGTACAGTGCAGTGTAAAGGTTCCATGTTACTGTACAGTGCAGTGTAAAGGTTTAGGTTCCATGTTACTGTACAGAGCAGTGTAAAGGTTCCATGTTACTGTACAGTGCAGTGTAAAGGTTCCATGTTACTGTACAGTGCAGTGTAAAGGTTCCATGTTACTGTACAGTGCAGTGTAAAGGTTCCATGTTACTGTACAGTGCAGTGTAAAGGTTCCATGTTACTGTACAGTGCAGTGTAAAGGTTCCATGTTACTGTACAGTGCAGTGTAAAGGTTCCATGTTACTGTACAGTGCAGTGTAAAGGTTCCATGTTACTGTACAGTGCAGTGTAAAGGTTTAGGCTAGACTACATGATCATGCCCCACTATAGTGTTTCATATGCAGCTCTGTCTTTCAGTACTGTTTGGAATCTTCTATGAGCCAAAAGCATGTAAACCCCCTTTTCGACCCACCAACTGACATTTTGACACCGTCAAAATAGGTACATGTAATGTTCATACGAACATTCCTCAGAGTGTAATCATTGCTCCTGGAGGCCAACAGACATGGTAGTGTGACTGTTAAACCGGAACGTTGTTATTTTGTGACATAACCGCTGATGAAGGCCTACTTTAAGCTGATTTAAACTTCATTTCCCAATACAATACCAAGTTCACTAAATAACAGTTGTGAAGCTTTACCACAACAATGAGTGCCAGGGCAGTGGCAGTTCCCGTTGCCAAAGGCCAGCCAATAACAATGTGATAGTAAACCTGACGTCACATACTGAGGTGAAGAAATGCCCAAAGATGGAGACATATCTATCAAGGGGTCAGTGCGCTGTGAGTGGGGAATGGAAGCCCTGCATTAGTTCCCCTTGAGGAAGGGAGGGAGCTCGGCAGCTCAACAGCTATGGAGCCCTGCGCAGCAGAGCAGGGGGAGGGAGGCATTCCCAGTGAACGGAACAGTCTGAAATACCTCAATAAATTCCAGGAATCCAGGCCACATTTACTTGTGGAGGGCTGTGAATAATGACTGGCGTTCAAGCGCCAAGGAGAGGGAGACAGGAGCAGAGAGCAGGGAATGTCCCCCCTTAGCCGGCCTCCCCTCTGACCACTGACCTCTGACCACGGACCACGGACTACATTAATATGGCAGCGATATCAGTCAGAGTCTAGGAGAACTATGTACCTGCCACAGAATCCCAGGGTGAAGTGTTTCACAATGCTGTGTGATTTGTAAAAAAAAAAAAACAGCCCTTGCAAACAGATCTGAAAACGCTCTCTCTTGCCCAGCGCCCTGCCCTCTCTCCACAGAACGTCTTACTCAAGCGATTATGAAGAGTAAGCAACAACAAGAAAGCCAGTGTTTCCTCTTTCGTCTCTCTCTCTCAACATGTTGGGGAGGTATCTGATCTCTACTTACTTTGTTTGAGGAGTTTGTTGAAGACTTGCTGTTTCTGGTCTGCTGATTCAACCTCTTTGGCTACCAACTGTTTGGTAGCTGTGTCCAGACGATCTACAGGTCAAAGAGAGAGGGAGGGAAATCAATTATGATCTATTATTACCTCTTTAGGGGAGAGCCACACTTAAACCCCAAAGACTCCTGCTCCAGGTTGGTAGCTTTCCTGCAGTCAAGTGACCAAAGCGCCCTCTAGTGGTCTCATGGATGGAACGTTATTAATATTTTTCATTCTTTTATAATTAATAAACATTCTTTCAAAAAACCTGCAGAAAATCCGGTGTTTCTATGTCAAACGGTTTTGGTTATATTTCAGTCTTCTGTGATGTATATAAAGTGTAATATTGGGATGCAAACTCATAATGTAATACATTTCAACTCTATATCTGACATGGGACAGGTGTCTCCTTTCTTTAAGCCCATAAGTGTGAGGTGTATAATTCTGTTTCAAAGTAGATTTGTTTAAGACTGTCAAGAAACACTCTGCGTGACCCTGATTTAACCCACTGCAGTACAATTAATCAAAACAGGTAGCTAGTGAAGTCTTTAGCTTTGCTTTATTTAACCTTTATTCATGCAGGTAAGGTCCATCAAAAACAGATTCTTATTTGCAATGACTAGCTGTGTTAGCATTAGCATCTAGCTGCTGGTAGCCTTTACCTCTGAGGTCTCTGTTGAAGTCGTGTAGTCTCTTGATCTCTGACTCCAGTTTGTTCCTCATGGTTTTCTCCAGGGTCTCTCTCTTGGCTGAGCCGTTCATCAGGGTCTCGTAGGCCTCAGATATCCTCTGGATTTCCACTTCCAGCTGGGAGGAAACACACAAGAGGATACTGTCAGTCTGAGGGTCTCTACCTTAAAACACAGCTCATCCCACACCAATCGTCACATTTTGAGGGGCTTTTTTTGGGCCAGGCCTCAGAGGTGGAAACACAAAAGCCTGAAAACACTGGTGAAAAGTCTGATAGTGAAAAGGCGACAATAAAACACTGGTGAAAAGTCTGATAGTGAAAAGGCGACAATAAAACACTAGTGAAAAGTCCAACAGTGGAAAAGCGACAATAAACAAAACTATCTGAGGGCGGATTTAAGACCCCCAAGGCTTAATCAAGGAATCCATGGTCTCACAAGACTGTGATGCTGAATGAATGAGACATGTGGAGGAGGAGCAGGAAGAGGAGTAGGAGGTGGAGGAGGAGAAGTGGAGGAGCAGGGGAAGGAGGAATAGTGGGAGGAGGAGGGGGATGGGAGGGAGAGGAGGAGGAGCAGGCAGTGGAGGAGCAGGAGCAGGTGGAAGAGGGGGAGGAGGAACAGGATGTGGAGGAGCAGAGTAAGTGAAGTGGAGGGGGAGGAGGAGCAGGAGGAGGAGGAGGAGGAGGAGGAGGAGGAAGAGGAGGAGGAGCAGGGGTAGGTGAAGTGGAGGGGGAGGAGGAGGAGGAGGAGCAGGAGGAGAAGGTGGGAGGAGGTGGAGGGGGAGGAGGAGGGGGAGGAGCAGGAGCAGGTGGAGGAGGAGGAGGGGGAGGAGCAGGGGTAGGTGAAGTGGAGGGGGAGGAGGAGGAGGAGGAGCAGGAGGAGCAGGTGGGAGGAGGAGGACGAGGCGGAGGAGGGGGAGGAGGAGGAGGAGGAGGAGGAGGAGGAGGAGGAGGAGGAGGAAGAGCAGGAGGAGGAGGGAGGAGGAGGAAGAGGAAGAGCAAGAGGAGGAGGAGGAGGAAGGACTCTGTCTGTCACTAACATCACCTGTTGACATGTCTCTGTCTGTCACTAACATCACCTGTCTACATGTCTCTGTCTGTCACTAACATCACCTGTCTACATGTCTCTGTCTGTCCACTAACATCAACCTGTCTACATGTCTCTGTCTGTCACTAACATCACCTGTCTACATGTCTCTGTCTGTCACTAACATCACCTGTCTACATGTCTCTGTCTGTCACTAACATCACCTGTTGACATGTCTCTGTCTGTCACTAACATCACCTGTCTACATGTCTCTGTCTGTCACTAACATCACCTGTCTACATGTCTCTGTCTGTCACTAACATCACCTGTCTACATGTCTCTGTCTGTCACTAACATCACCTGTCTACATGTCTCTGTCTGTCACTAACATCACCTGTCTACATGTCTCTGTCTGTCACTAACATCACCTGTCTACATGTCTCTGTCTGTCACTAACATCACCTGTCTACATGTCTCTGTCTGTCACTAACATCACCTGTTGACATGTCTCTGTCTGTCACTAACATCACCTGTCTACATGTCTCTGTCTGTCACTAACATCACCTGTCTACATGTCTCTGTCTGTCACTAACATCACCTGTTGAC
The DNA here is from genome assembly GCA_902810595.1 of Coregonus sp. 'balchen'. Classification (NCBI taxonomy): domain Eukaryota; kingdom Metazoa; phylum Chordata; class Actinopteri; order Salmoniformes; family Salmonidae; genus Coregonus; species Coregonus sp. 'balchen'. Next base: position 60,522,920 of record LR778263.1, read on the forward strand.
ATGTCTCTGTCTGTCACTAACATCACCTGTCTACATGTCTCTGTCTGTCACTAACATCACCTGTTGACATGTCTCTGTCTGTCACTAACATCACCTGTCTGTCTGTCACTACATCACCTGTTGACATGTCTCTGTCTGTCACTAACATCACCTGTTGACATGTCTCTGTCTGTCACTAACATCACCTGTCTACATGTCTCTGTCTGTCACTAACATCACCTGTTGACATGTCTCTGTCTGTCACTAACATCACCTGTCTACATGTCTCTGTCTGTCACTAACATCACCTGTCTACATGTCTCTGTCTGTCACTAACATCACCTGTCTACATGTCTCTGTCTGTCACTAACATCACCTGTCTACATGTCTCTGTCTGTCACTAACATCACCTGTCTACATGTCTCTGTCTGTCACTAACATCACCTGTCTACATGTCTCTGTCTGTCACTAACATCACCTGTCTACATGTCTCTGTCTGTCACTAACATCACCTGTCTACATGTCTCTGTCTGTCACTAACATCACCTGTTACATGTCTCTGTCTGTCACTAACATCACCGTGCATGCTCTGTCTGTCACTAACATCACCTGTTGACATGTCTCTGTCTGTCACTAACATCACCTGTCTACATGTCTCTGTCTGTCACTAACATCACCTGTCTACATGTCTCTGTCTGTCACTAACATCACCTGTCTACATGTCTCTGTCTGTCACTAACATCACCTGTTGACATGTCTCTGTCTGTCACTAACATCACCTGTTGACATGTCTCTGTCTGTCACTAACATCACCTGTTGACATGTCTCTGTCTGTCACTAACATCACCTGTCTACATGTCTCTGTCTGTCACTAACATCACCTGTTGACATGTCTCTGTCTGTCACTAACATCACCTGTTACATGTCTCTGTCTGTCACTAACATCACCTGTTGACATGTCTCTGTCTGTCACTAACATCACCTGTCTGACATGTCTCTGTCTGTCACTAACATCACCTGTCTACATGTCTCTGTCTGTCACTAACATCACCTGTTGACATGTCTCTGTCTGTCACTAACATCACCTGTTGACATGTCTCTGTCTGTCACTAACATCACCTGTTGACATGTCTCTGTCTGTCACTAACATCACCTGTCTACATGTCTCTGTCTGTCACTAACATCACCTGTCTACATGTCTCTGTCTGTCACTAACATCACCTGTTGACATGTCTCTGTCTGTCACTAACATCACCTGTTGACATGTCTCTGTCTGTCACTAACATCACCTGTTACATGTCTCTGTCTGTCACTAACATCACCTGTCTACATGTCTCTGTCTGTCACTAACATCACCTGTTGACATGTCTCTGTCTGTCACTAACATCACCTGTTGACATGTCTCTGTCTGTCACTAACATCACCTGTCTACATGTCTCTGTCTGTCACTAACATCACCTGTTGACATGTCTCTGTCTGTCACTAACATCACCTGTCTACATGTCTCTGTCTGTCACTAACATCACCTGTCTACATGTCTCTGTCTGTCACTAACATCACCTGTCTACATGTCTCTGTCTGTCACTAACATCACCTGTCTACATGTCTCTGTCTGTCACTAACATCACCTGTCTACATGTCTCTGTCTGTCACTAACATCACCTGTCTACATGTCTCTGTCTGTCACTAACATCACCTGTCTACATGTCTCTGTCTGTCACTAACATCACCTGTTGACATGTCTCTGTCTGTCACTAACATCACCTGTCTACATGTCTCTGTCTGTCACTAACATCACCTGTTGACATGTCTCTGTCTGTCACTAACATCACCTGTCTACATGTCTCTGTCTGTCACTAACATCACCTGTCTACATGTCTCTGTCTGTCACTAGAAATCAATGATTCCAAAATGAACAGAAAGGTCCCTGTGATCCGTCCACGGTGCACATTCCTGCTACAGCACAGCTAGAGGACTAATCTCACTGATATGCAGCATTGGCAAACACACACACACACACACACACACACACACACACACACACACACACACACACACTTTATAGTTCGCTACCTACCTCCACAACCTTTGTGAGCCAACAGGGCTTAGAAATAAAACCTATTCATGCTATTATAATCAAATTATAGTTTACTCAAAATATATTACTGTCACTAAACTACATTACAAGCAGACACACTGCTATGAACAGGATGCATTGACGGAATCATTCAAGGGCAGTATTAGCTTGACCGTGCCGTCTCTGACCCACTCTCTCGCTATCTCTCTCAGAACCGTCTTCATGACCCTGACCAGTTAGGCTTCAAGACGGGTCACTCAACCGAGACTGCTCTTCTCTGTGTCACGGAGGCTCTCCGCTCTGCCAAAGCTGACTCTCTCTCCTCTGTTCTCATCCTCCTAGACCTGCCTTCTACGCTGTGATCCTCCTCTCCACCCTCTCAGTGCTGGTCTGCCTTCTACGCTGTGATCCTCCTCTCCACCCTCTCAGTGCTGGGTGTCTCACGGCTCTCCACACTCTCAGGATTCCATCCTGCCTGGCAGGCCGCTCCTACCAGGTGACGTGGAGAGGATCTGTGTCTGCACCACGTACTCTCACTACTGGTGTCCCCCAGGGCTCGGTTCTAGGCCCTCTCCTCTTCTCTCTATACACCAAGTCACTCAGCTCCGTCATATCCTCACATGGTCTCTCCCATCATCGCTATGCGGATGGACACTCAACTACGTTTCTCCTTCCCCCCTTCTGACACCCAGGTGGCGACACGCACCTTTACGTCGCTGGCAGGTAACTATAAGCTTGTATGTCGGCCCACCCCCTCAAGCTCAATCTTGACAAGAAGGAGCTGCTCTTTCTCCTGGGGAAGGCCTGCCCGCTCAGACCTCTCCTTCATGGTTGACAACTCAATGGTCTCCCCCTCCCAGAGTGCAAAGAACCTTGGCTTGACCCTGGACAACATCCTGTCGTTCTCTGCAAACATCAAAGCAGTGACTCGCTCCTGCAGGGTCATGCTCTATAACCTCCGTAGAGTATAACCCTACCTCACACAGGAAGCAGTGCAGGTCCTAATCCAGGCACTTGTCGTCTCCCGTCTGGACTACTGCAACTCGCTGTTGGCTGGGCTCCACGCTTGTGCCATCAAACCCCTGCAACTTATCCAGAACGCTGCAGCCCAGTTTTCAACCTTCCCAAGTTCTCCCATGTCAAGCCTTTCCTCCGCACACTTCACTGGCTTCCAGTTGAAGCTCACATCCATTACAAGACCATGGTGCTTACCTATGGAGCAGCAAAAGGAAATGCCCCTCCTTACCTTCAGGCTATGTTCAAAACCCTACACCCCAACTCGAGCACTCCGTTCTGCCACCTCTGGCCTCTTGGCCCTCCCATCCCTACGGGAGGGCAGCTCCCACTCAGCACAGTCCAAGCCCTTCTCTGTCCTGGCACCCCAATGGTCGAACCAGCTTACAGTGCCTTGCAAAAGTATTCATCACCCTTGGCGTTTTTCCTATTCTGTTGCATTACAACCTGTAATTTAAATGGATTTTTATTTGGATTTCATGTAATGGACGAACACAAAATAGTCCAAATTGGTGATTAATAACTTGTTTCAAAAAATTCAAAAAAATAAATCACGGAAAAGTGGTGCGTGCATATGTATTCACCCCGTTTGCTATGAAGCTCCTAAATAAGATCTGGTGCAACCAATTACCTTCAGAAGTCACATAATTCGTTAAATAAAGTCCACCTGTGTGCAATCTAAGTGTCACATGATCCTGTCACATGATCTCAGTATATATACACCTGTTCTGAAAGGCCCCAGAGTCTGCAACACCACTAAGCAAGGGGCACCACCAAGCAAGCGGCACCATGAAGACCAAGGAGCTCTCCAAACAGGTCAGGGACAAAGTTGTGGAGAAGTACAGATCAGGGTTGGGTTATAAAAAAATATCAGAAAATTTGAACATCCCACGGAGCACCATTAAATCCATTATTAAAAAATGGAAAGAATATGGCACCACAACAAACCTGCAAAGAGAGGGCCGCCCACCAAAACTCACGGACCAGGCAAGGAGGGCATTAATCAGAGAGGCAACAAAGAGACCAAAGATAACCCTGAAGGATCTGCAAAGCTCCACAGCAGAGATTGGAGTATCTGTCCATAGGACCACTTTAAGACGTACACTCCACAGAGCTGGGCTTTACAGAAGAGTGGCCAGAAAAAAGCCATTGCTTAAAGAAAAAATAAGCAAACACATTTGGTGTTCGCCAAAAGCCATGTGGGAGACTCCCCAAACATATGGAAGAAGGTACTCTGCTCAGATGAGACTAAAATTGAGTTTTTTGGCCATCAAGGAAAACGCTATGTCTGGGGCAAACCCAACACCTCTCATCACCCCGAGAACACCATCCAGCATCATGCTGTGGGGATGTTTTTTTCATCGACAGGGACTGGGAAACTGGTCAGAATTGAAGGAATGATGGATGGCGCTAAATACAGGGAAATTCTTGAGGGAAACCTGTTTCAGTCTTCCAGAGATTTGAGACTGGGACGGAGGTTCACCTTCCAACAGGACAATGACCCTAAGCATACTGCTAAAGCAACACTCAAGTGGTTTAAGGGGAAACATTTAAATGTCTTGGAATGGCCTAGTCAAAGCCCAGACCTCAATCCAATTGATAATCTGTGGTATGACTTAAAGATTGCTGTACACCAGTGGAACCCATCCAACTTGAAGGAGCTGGAGCAGTATTGCCTTGAAGAATGGGCAAAAATCCCAGTGGCTAGATGTGCCAAGCTTATAGAGACATACCCCAAGAGACTTGCAGCTGTAATTGCTGCAAAAGGTGGCTCTACAAAGTATTGACTTTGGGGGGGGTTAATAGTTAATAGGGGTTAATAGTTATGCACGCTCAAGTTTTCTGTTTTTTTGTCTTATTTCTTGTTTGTTTCACAATAAAACATATTTTGCATCTTCAAAGTAGTAGGCATGTTGTGTAAATCAAATGATACAACCCCCCCCAAAAAATCAATTTTAATTCCAGGTTGTAAGGCAACAAAATAGGAAAAATGCCAAGGGGGGGTGAATACTTGTGCAAGCCACTGTACCTCTGAAGTTAGGACAGCAGAGTTCCTGCCCATCTTCCGAAAACATTTGAAAACCCTACCTCTTCAATAAGTATATTAAATAATTCCACAGCACCCACCCCTCACCTTTCTAGCTCTGACTTTGCTGATAGCTACTTCATTGAGGAAAAGTGTACTTACTATGACATGTGATTGTCTCACATTTACATTTTAGTCATTTAGCAGACGCTCTTATCCAGAGCGACTCACAGTTAGTGAGTGCATACATTTTTCATACTGGCCCCCCCGTGGGAAAACGAACCCACAACCCTGGCGTTGCAAACGCCATGCTCTACCAACTGAGCTACAGGGGACTTGTCACATAGCTATCTTAAGATGAATGAACTGACTGTAAGTCACTGTGGATAACGGCGTCTGCTAAATGACTAAAATGTCAATGTAGAATGTGAATTAGAATTAGAATGATTGTAGAAGACCCTCAACGTTCCAAACGGCACCGTATTCCGTTTATTGTAACCAAGGAAGTCTCCTCTCTCTCACCTTCTGAAGTCTGGCGGCCTTCTCGCTGTACCCCTCCACCTCTTTCCTCAGTCTCTCATTCTCCCTGAACAGGTCCATCTGGGCGTTACTGGGGCTGCTGTGGCTCATGTAGACCTCCGGACCGGAGCGGACACTGTGTCGAACCATCTCTGCCTGGGGCTGGGCAGGTACGTACCTGGGGAGAGGAGAGGGATTCATTAGCATCAAACGGTATCATTTAAGAATGGTGGTTGTAAACACATAGGGTCACTGGGATATAGGCTACATTCATCCCATATAGCAAACAGGGTGTCACTACTGGTCTGGCACCCATAATTGGTATATGTGTGTCATATTTACCTGTGCTGTGAGTGGAATGGGGGAGGAGGATCCTGGTAGCGGTGTCCGTGTGTCTCCTGTGAGTGGCTGAGCATGTATCCAGGAGCCCTGACCAGGAAGGGGTAGTCCGGGGGAGGTCCCCTCTGATCAGGGTACTGGAGAAACTCTGTCCCCTGGTGTTCAACAGGCCCAGAGTGGCCATTGGACAGCTGAGGGTAACTGTGAGAGGAGGTGAGGGGCTGAATGTCTCCACTTGATCTCTCCAGGGAGAGCCGCATGAGACGCTCACTGAGGCTCCGGGCGTGCTTCCGTTTCAGGTCCTCCTGGCCCTCTCCCCCTCCCTGGTGATCCATCACCTCCAGACCCAGACCAAGCTGAGGCTGACCCCACTGGGCCCCTACCGAGGCCAGGTACTGAGAGTGGGCCTTGGCCTCCTCATAGGTGGGCAGCTCCTCTCCGTGTCTGTGGAGCTGGTAGAGGCGACACACGGAGGAGTCACTCTCACAGTGGTTGTGGTCCCCCTTGTGCTCCTGGCCCTGGGGATCCTGTCTGGTGGACATGTGGAGGAACTGGGACTCCTCCTGGGTCAGGCTCTCCAGGGAGGAGCGGGGGGATCCGGTACCCCCTCCTCCTCCGCTGCTGTTGCTGCCTCCACGCAGGGCCTGCTGCTGGATGGACAGGAGGGTGCTGGTGTCTGTGAGGTTCCCGTAACGGAGCTGCTCCTGGATGAGACGGTGCAGGACCGTGCCAGAAGACTCCTCGGCAGTTCTCATCTCAGTCAATCAGAGAATAGATAAGTGAAGGGGTGTGTTGAAGAGTTTGTTTGCTTTGGATTCTTAGTAAACCATAGATCTAGAGACAGGAGCAATAAGATAATTAGTTAAATCAAGTAGCTAGCTAATACATTTGGTAGCACATAACTTAAAGCCTTATAATGCATTATGATGCCGTTATAATAAAGACTTGTTATAAGCATGTATTACCCCCTTTCCTATCTTATAATCATCTCATAATAACAATCATCAGACACTGCATCACATTTGGAATGTATCCTGAAGCCAACATAGCAGCAGTGTAATGTTGTAAATAGAGAGACATATTTCCCCCTCTGCTGTGGTACTTGCAGGCAGCACATACCAGCAGTGCCTTCCTTTCCAGTCTGTCCAGCATGTGTCATGCCTCACAGCCTATTCCCATAGTAACACCAGGTTAGTGCACAAATACCACCGCTGCAACATTCCCCTCTGGGCTTTTACTGTTCCAGTAAAAAGTATGAGCCAGGACTTTACTACATGATACTCAGTATAGATTCTATCTAAATTCAGTTCAGGGTAGTCTATTATAATTAAGTAGAATTTACTTCAGCGTGTAAATGCAAACATACCACACACTGTGAACTATAGCATATGCCATATTACTAGCAGGTTAAGCCATATTACTAGCAGGTTAAGCCATATTACTAGCAGGTTAAGCCATATTACTAGCAGGTTAAGCCATATTACTAGCAGGTTAAGCCATATTACTAGGCATTATGTTGTAAAGGCCAAAACACGGAAGTATTGAAGAAAAAAGGAAATGTTTATTTTAGTTATTGGATATCATTATATTGAGTCAGTCATTTCCTGCTGCCAGCTATACAGATTCCAATCAGATTCCGTTCAGATTCCAATCAGATTCCGTTTAGATTCCAATCAGATTCCGTTCAGATTCCAATCAGATTCCGTTTAGATTCCAATCAGATTCCGTTCAGATTCCAATCAGATTCCGTTCAGATTTCAATCAGATTCCATTGCCTGATTTTGCCCTTTTTTTTTGTTCATTTGGCCTTTCCAGCACGTGCACATACTATGACAGATATCAGATGTAGGCCACACATTCATTGAGGCTTTGTTGAAAGAAAAATGTATGTTTACTCTACAATCTAAACAGTGTGAATAATGTAGTCCTACTGTATACATTGGCCTAAATACTACACATTTCCATTTTAGTCATTTAGCAGACGCTCTTATCCAGAGCGATTCACAGGAGCAATTAGGGTTAAGTGTCTTGCTCAACACACATAGCCAGGATAGAACATGGGCTATATCTTCACATATCTGATAACATTCCAGTCTAAACTAGGAAAATAAAACATATAGCCCAATAAAACAATTTATACTCAGTGTCAATAAAGTGCAAATAAAGTATCTATTGTCTACAGCGGCTAGACAGACTTGATCACAGACCAAAGCCGACATCCCAACATAAAAAAAATATATATATATAAAATATATATAATGAGAAATTAAAAGACAATGATTATAACATTATTATAAAAAACAAAAAAACGTGATAGACTGTAAAAAACTAAAGAGAAGGGTAGTTGAAGTTAATATTTTGAAAGACCTATCCACCATGTGTAAAGCAACTCATTCCAAAAAGGAGCTAAACTAAATTCTTACCAATTTACATTCTCATCACGGAAGCAAGTTGTTCACGGCGTATATCGTTTAATATTTCTTGTTGACGAAAAAATGATCCTAATAAAACTGAGTGGAAATGGAAAGTATGTAGTCGTATCCGGAGTATGTGTTCCTCTGAGAGAGAGAGAGAGAGAGAGAGCGCTGCTACCGTGTGCGTCTGAGCAGATCTCACAACAGACTGAGCCGGGAGAGAGAGAGCGCGCTGCTAATAAATAACTGAGGGCCGATTGTTCGCTGAGACTGGAATGATCGGAATGGGAGAACTCAAAGTCCCCCAGGGATGAAAAGCGGAACCGCAGAGCGAACGCAAAGCGCACAGAGGGAGAAGGGGGGGGGCAGGGCAAGTAGGTAGAATCGGAACAGCAGAGCGGGGCGGGGCGGAGCGGCCCTGTGCACATTGCAGAGAGACAGATGGTAGTCGCCTGCCTGTGTAATGTAAAGCGTGTTGTTGTTGTTAGCAGTTGGGGAGATGGAGTAATTAGCTGTAGCATGTTGTGACTAGAAAGAGATTGGGGCACTATTGTGAAGCAGAGACTTAATGTTTTCCATAAAATGCTTTTGTTTAGCCTACATAACATTCTAAACTCCCCATAGAGTATAACACACACAAACATTATATAAATTCTATCAAGAAATAGTCTATAAAAAATATTGTATCATGATTTGACCCATTGTTTTCCTTTAGGATTTCACCATCAATAGCTGTGCCTTGTGGCAAATATATATATAGTTAAGTCTGAGCAATCCCTATAGCACTTTGTGACAACTGCTGAGGTAAGAAGGGCTTTATAAAATGCAACACCATGTATGGTAATTGGATGCTTGATCAAATACAGTCCTTACTACCCAACCTGCAATTCAGACAAAAGTTGCTGCAATAAGTCCAAACATAGCATTAATTAGTAGCATATACTAGACAGGGTATCTGGAGACAAGCAGCATCCGTCATTAAAGTGAAGCGTCGTTGATCATTATTTTCTTTAAAGGTCTTTTGTTTGCATGTGCCTGGTAAATATTTAAGCCGAGGCCCGTGCCGGGTAATTGCAGAGTGTGCGTCTGTGTGGACATGGAGAGGTGGCGGGTGATGTGACTGTGTGTGTGTGTGTGTGTGTGACTGTGTGTGTGTGTGTGTATGTGTGTGACTGTGTGTGTGTATGTGTGTGACTGTGTGTGTGTGTGAGGGGGGGGGGGGGGGGGGGGGGGGGGTGCTGGTCGGGTGTATGAGCCCTGCTACCTGCCATCTGTCTGGGGGTCCCCTGTCCCCTGCCTAATCAGGGTTAGCTCTGAGAGAAGAGATGCATTGTTCTCCTCACAGCAGACATGACCAGGAGGAGAGGAGAGGAGGGGAGGAGAAGAGGAGGTGACAGCCCTGCCATCTGCCCCTCCACCACCATCATCATAAATGGCACCCTATTCCCTATTTAGTGCACTACGTTTGACAATGGCTCATAGGGAATAGGGTGCCATTTGGGCACGCAGGCCAGGACTAACCAACAACAACCCCCTGGTCCTGGCTGGCCTGCATTCTTCACACACATGCTGCATAGGGGGATGCTGCCTAGGTCCTAGGATCAGCTGGCCTGGCTGAGAGAGGGGGATGCAGCCTAGGCTCTAGGATCAGCTGGCCTGGCTGAGAGAGGGGGATGCAGCCTAGGCCCTAGGATCAGCTGGCCTGGCTGAGAGAGGGGGATGCTGCCTAGGCCCTAGGATCAGCTGGCCTGGCTGAGAGAGGGGGATGCAGCCTAGGCCCTAGGATCAGCTGGCCTGGCTGAGAGAGGGGGGATGCTGCCTAGGCCCTAGGATCAGCTGGCCTGGCTGAGAGAGGGGGATGCAGCCTAGGCCCTAGGATCAGCTGGCCTGGCTGAGAGAGGGGGATGCTGCCTAGGTCCTAGGATCAGCTGGCCTGGCTGAGAGAGGGGGATGCTGCCTAGGCCCTAGGATCAGCTGGCCTGGCTGAGAGAGGGGGATGCTGCCTAGGCCCTAGGATCAGCTGGCCTGGCTGAGAGAGGGGGATGCAGCCTAGGCCCTAGGATCAGCTGGCCTGGCTGAGAGAGGGGGATGCTGCCTAGGTCCTAGGATCAGCTGGCCTGGCTGAGAGAGGGAGATGCTGCCTAGGTCCTAGGATCAGCTGGCCTGGCTGAGAGAGGGGGATGCTGCCTAGGTCCTAGGATCAGCTGGCCTGGCTGAGAGAGGGGGATGCTGCCTAGGCCCTAGGATCAGCTGGCCTGGCTGAGAGAGGGGGATGCAGCCTAGGCCCTAGGATCAGCTGGCCTGGCTGAGAGAGGGGGATGCTGCCTAGGTCCTAGGATCAGCTGGCCTGGCTGAGAGAGGGGGATGCAGCCTAGGCCCTAGGATCAGCTGGCCTGGCTGAGAGAGGGGGATGCAGCCTAGGTCCTAGGATCAGCTGGCCTGGCTGAGAGAGGGGGATGCTGCCTAGGTCCTATGATCAGCTGGCCTGGCTGAGAGAGGGGGATGCTGCCTAGGCCCTAGGATCAGCTGGCCTGGCTGAGAGAGGGGGATGCTGCCTAGGCCCTAGGATCAGCTGGCCTGGCTGAGAGAGGGGGATGCTGCCTAGGTCCTAGGATCAGCTGGCCTGGCTGAGAGAGGGGGATGCAGCCTAGGCCCTAGGATCAGCTGGCCTGGCTGAGAGAGGGGGATGCTGCCTAGGCCCTAGGATCAGCTGGCCTGGCTGAGAGAGGGGGATGCTAATGGCTGATAAAGGGAGGGACTTGTGCCTCAAGAATGTATAGAGACACCTGGACACATCTGATTTTCAGTTATAGACTACGTGCTTTTAGCCAGGATTTCTCTTTAGAGTGATTGTGTTTATAACAAGCCTCAACTTGCTGACTCTGTAAAGATGACATAGATCCTTATCTTGTCTGAAACACCCACACATCACAATCTCCTAGTGAAATGACATCCTGGTTCATTTGCATGGCAGTTGAGGGCCAGCTGTTGCGACGTACATTCTCTCAGCCTGTTTAAAATAAAATCAAATGTTATTGGTCGTGCACACATATTTTAGAGATGTTATCGCAGGTGCAGCGAAATGCTTGTGTTTCTAGCTCCAACAGTGTAGCAATACCTAGCTAACAATACAAAACAATACACACTAATCTGTAACTGTTAACATAATATCCTGCCACATTCTCAGTAACCTAAACCTACACCCTTTTTCCATGGAGCTTGAATACTGCGAATTTAGATGACATTAATAAATGTTAAACATTTAATTTAATTTAATAAATAAAATGAAAAACTATACACTGTAACAGAAAACTGTCATTTATATGGTAATTTGAGGTGTTATCAAGAGTAAAAAAAACTCTGAAATGTGTTACTGTAAATGATGGTGCATTGTGGGAGAATTGCTGTATTTCAATTGGTACTGCAATTCCACCCCACAGAATACAGTACCATACCCTATCTTTGGAGCGCCAAAAATATTTTGACCACTAGTGGGTGCATGGTATTGTTGTTTCTGGCTCAGTATGAAAAAAGTATGAAAAATATAATAAATTAAAATAAAAAATAAAGAATGTATGCACTCACTCTGGATAAGAGCATCTACTAAATGACGTAAATGTAAATGTAAATTAACATATTTTGAGGCGTGCCTTGTAAGTGGCTATATTTGTTGCACCCGTGAGTCAGAATGCTGTCCAATTTAACTCCCAATGTGGTTATGGTGCCACATCAATTTAAGTCTTAAACCTTGAATGGATGAGCATTTTGCCATGTCTTTCTGGTCTGTTTTGCCCTGTAGTCACTGCCAGTTTGGAAGCCTTTGTTAAGGCCTCTAGAAGTGGACATTATGTAAAACACCACATATTCATTAATATGCTGTAATGTGGAAACAGTTTACCTAGCAGCCAACCTGCTTGCACCAATCCCTTGTGATTACAGTAAAATACTGTCAAATACAAACCCCTCCCCTCAATGAATTTCATTCATTCCAATTACGGTAGCATTAACTTTTTTACAGTATAATACAGTCATTTTTACAGTATTGTACTGTGTCATTACAAGTACTTGCTTTGATTCTGTACTTATATTAAAGTAGGTGTACTGTAATACTAAATACAGTACTTTAATGCAGGGACTTTAATGCAGGGACATACCCCAACCAGAAGCCATGGATTACAGGCAACATCCGCACAGAGCTAAAGGGTAGAGCTGCCGCTTTCAAGGAGCAGGACTCTAACCCGGACACTTATAAGAAATCCCGCTATGCCCTCCGACGAACCATCAAACAGGCAAAGCGTAAATACTGGACTAAGACTGAATCCTACAACACCGGCTCCGACGCTCGTCGGATGTGGCAGGGCTTGCAAACTATTATGGACTACAAAGGGAAGCCCAGCGCCAAGCTGTCCAGTGAAACAAGCCTGCCAGACGAGCTAAATGACTTCTATGCGCGCTTCGAGGCAAGCAACACTGAAGCATGCATGAGAGCACCAGCTGTTCCGGACGACTGTGTGATCACGCTCACCGTAGCCAACTTGAGGAAGACCTTAAAACAGGTCAACATTCACAAGGCCGCAGGGCCAGATGGATTACCAGGACGTGTACTCCAAGCATACACTGACCAACTGGCAAGTGTCTTCACCGACATTTTCAACCTGTCCCTGGCCGAGTGTAATACCTACATGTTTCAAGCAGACCACCATAGTCCCTGTGCCCAAGAACACCAAGGTAACCTGCCTAAATGACTACCGTCTGTAGCCATGAAGTGCTTTGAAAGGCTGGTCATGGCGCACATCAACCCCATCATCCCAGAAACCCTGGACCCACTCCAATTTGCGTACCGCCCCAACAGATCCACAAATTATGCAATCTCTATTGCACTCAACACTGCCCTTTCCCACCTGGACAAAAGGAACACCTACGTGAGAATGCTGTACATTGACTACAGCTCAGCGTTCAACACTATAGTGCCCTCAAAGCTCATCACTAAGCTAAGGACCCTGGGACTAAACACCTCTCTCCACAACTGGATCCTGGACTTCCTGACGGGCCGCCCCCCAGGTGGTAAGGGTAGGTAACAACACATCTGCCACACTGATCCTCAACACAGGGGCCCCTCAGGGGTGCGTGCTTAGTCCCCTCCTGTACTTCTTGTTCACCCATGACTGTGTGGTCAAACATGACTCCAACACCATCATTAAGTTTGCTGACGACACAACGGTGGTAGGCCTGATCACCGACAATGATGAGACAGTCTATAGGGAGGAGGTCAGAGACCTGGCAGTGTAGTGCCAGGATAACAACCTCTCCCTCAACGTGATCAAGACAAAGGAGATGATCGCGAACTACAGGAAAAGGAAGGCAGAGCACAGCCCCATTCTCATCGACGGGGTTGTAGTGGAGCAGGTTGAGAGCTTCAAAATCCCTGGTGTCCACATCACCAACAAACTATCATGGTCCAAACAAACCAAGACAGTCGTAAAGAGGGCACGACAACACCTATTCCCCCTCAGGAGACTATTGGCATGGGTCCTCAAATCCTCAAAAGGTTCTACAGCTGCACCATCGAGAGCATCCTGACTGGTTGCATCACCGCCTGGTATGGCAACTGATCGGCCTCCGACCACAAGGCACTACAGAGGGTAGTGCTTACAGCCCAGTACATCATTGGGGCCAAGCTTCCTGCCATCCAGGACTTCTATACCAGGCGGTGTCAGAGGAAGGCCCTAAATATTGCCAAAGACTCCAGCCACTCTAGTCATAGACTGTTCTCTCTGCTACCGCACGGCAAGCGGTACCGGAGCGCCAAGTCTAGGTCCAGAAGGCTTCTTAACAGCTTCTACCCCCAAGCCATAAGACTGCTGAACAGCTAATCAAATGGCTACCTGGACTATTTGCATTGACCCCCCCACCCCTTTCTTTAAGCTGCTGCTACTCTCTGTTTACTATCTACAGTGGGGAAAAAAAGTATTTAGTCAGCCACCAATTGTGCAAGTTCTCCCACTTAAAAAGATGAGAGAGGCCTGTAATTTTCATCATAGGTACACATTAACTATGACAGACAAAATTAGAAAAAAAAATCCAGAAAATCACATTGTAGGATTTTTAATGAATTTATTTGCTAATTATGGTGGAAAATAAGTATTTGGTCAATAACAAAAGTTTCTCAATACTTTGTTGTATACCCTTTGTTGGCAATGACACAGGTCAAACTTTTTCTGTAAGTCTTCACAAGGTTTTCACACACTGTTGCTGGTACTTTGGCCCATTCCTCCATGCAGATATCCTCTAGAGCAGTAATGTTTTGGGGCTGTCGCTGGGCAACACAGACTTTCAACTCCCTCCAAAGATTTTCTATGGGGTTGAGATCTGGAGACTGGCTAGGCCACTCCAGGACCTTGAAATGCTTCTTACGAAGCCACTCCTTCATTGCCCGGGCGGTGTGTTTGGGATCATTGTCATGCTGAAAGACCCAGCCACGTTTCATCTTCAATGCCCTTGCTGATGGAAGGAGGTTTTCACTCAAAATCTCACGATACATGGCCCCATTCATTCTTTCCTTTACACGGATCAGTCGTCCTGGTCCCTTTGCAGAAAAACAGCCCTAAAGCATGATGTTTCCACCCCCATGCTTCACAGTAGGTATGGGGTTCTTTGGATGCAACTCAGCATTCTTTGTCCTCCAAACACGACGAGTTGAGTTTTTACCAAAAAGTTCTATTTTGGTTTCATCTGACCATATGACATTCTCCCAATCCTCTTCTGGATCATCCAAATGCACTCTAGCAAACTTCAGACGGGCCTGGACATGTACTAACTTAAGCAGGGGGACACGTCTTGCACTGCAGGATTTGAGTCCCTGGCGGCGTAGTGTGTTACTGCAGGTCATTCACTAGGTCCCCCCGTGTGGTTCTGGGATTTTTGCTCACCGTTCTTGTGATCATTTTGACCCCACGGGGTGAGATCTTGCGTGGAGCCCCAGATCGAGGGAGATTATCAGTGGTCTTGTATGTCTTCCATTTCCTAATAATTGCTCCCACAGTTGATTTCTTCAAACCAAGCTGCTTACCTATTGCAGATTCAGTCTTCCCAGCCTGGTGCAGGTCTACAATTTTGTTTCTGGTGTCCTTTGACAGCTCTTTGGTCTTGGCCATAGTGGAGTTTGGAGTGTGACTGTTTGAGGTTGTGGACAGGTGTCTTTTATACTGATAACAAGTTCAAACAGGTGCCATTAATACAGGTAACGAGTGGAGGACAGAGGAGCCTCTTAAAGAAGAAGTTACAGATCTGTGAGAGCCAGAAATCTTGCTTGTTTGTAGGTGACCAAATACTTATTTTCCACCATAATTTGCAAATAAATTCATTAAAAATCCTACAATGTGATTTTCTGGATTTTTTTCTCAATTTGTCTGTCATGGTTGACGTGTACCTATGATGAAAATTACAGGCCTCTCTCATCTTTTTAAGTGGGAGAACTTGCACAATTGGTGGCTGACTAAATACTTTTTTTCCCCACTGTACATATTACCTCAATTACCTCCACTAACCTGTACCCCCGCACATTGACTCAGTACCGGTACCCCCTGTATATAGCCTCGTTATTATTATTTTATTGTTGCTCTTTTATTTTTTACTTTAGTATATTTAGTAAATATTTTTCTTAACTCTTATTTTTCTTAAAACTGCATTGTTGGTTAAGGGCTTGTCAGTGAGCGTTTCACTGTAAGGTCTACCTACACCTGTTGTATTCGGCGCATGTGACAAATACCATTTGATTTGATTTACCTGATTCACCCCTTGCACATAGAGCTCGTATAAATACACCCCCTGCATGACATCTGTCCCGTTATAAATACACCCCCTGCATGACGTCTGTCCCGTTATAAATACACCCTCTGCATGACGTCTGTCCCGTTATAAATACACCCCCCTGCATGACGTCTGTCCCGTTATAAATACACCCCCTGCATGACGTCTGTCCCGTTATAAATACACCCTCTGCATGACGTCTGTCCCGTTATAAATACACCCCCTGCATGACGTCTGTCCCGTTATAAATACACCCCCTGCATGACGTCTGTCCCGTTATAAATACACCCCCTGCATGACGTCTGTCCCGTTATAAATACACCCCCTGCATGACGTCTGTCCGTTATAAATACAACCCCCTGCATGACGTCTGTCCCGTTATAAATACACCCCCTGCATGACGTCTGTCCCGTTATAAATACACACCCCCTGCATGACGTCTGTCCGTTATAAATACACCCCCTGCATGACGTCTGTCCCGTTATAAATACACCCCCTGCATGACGTCTGTCCCGTTATAAATACACCCCCTGCATGACGTCTGTCCCGTTATAAATACACCCCCTGCATGACGTCTGTGCCGTTATAAATACACCCTCTGCATGACGTCTGTCCCGTTATAAATACACCCCCTGCATGACGTCTGTCCCATTATAAATACACCCCCTGCATGACGTCTGTGCCGTTATAAATACACCCTCTGCATGACGTCTGTCCCGTTATAAATACACACCCTGCATGACGTCTGTCCCGTTATAAATACACCCCCTGCATGACGTCTGTCCCGTTATAAATACACCCCCTGCATGACGTCTGTCCCGTTATAAATACACCCCCTGCATGACGTCTGTCCCGTTATAAATACACCCCCTGCATGACGTCTGTGCCGTTATAAATACACCCCCTGCATGACGTCTGTCCCGTTATAAATACACCCCCTGCATGACGTCTGTCCCGTTATAAATACACCCCCTGCATGACGTCTGTGCCGTTATAAATACACCCTCTGCATGACGTCTGTCCCGTTATAAATACACCCCCTGCATGACGTCTGTCCCGTTATAAATACACCCTCTGCATGACGTCTGTCCCGTTATAAATACACCCCCTGCATGACGGCTGTCCCGTGAACCCCAGACTCCGTTGTGTTATCAGATTATATTTATTGTGAAAATAAATGAGGAGCAGTAAAGATATAAAAGCATGTTAATTATACGCCTAGTTTGGAAAACTTTCCCTACATTTTACATTTTACAGTTTAGTCATTTAGCAGACGTTCTTATCCAGAGCGACTTATAGTTAGTGAGTGCATACATTTTTATAGTTAGTGAGTGCATACATATTTATTTACAGTTAGTGAGTTCATACATTTTTATTTTATATATTTTTTCATACAAAGAAATGGATAGGGAACAAACAAAACATTTGTCACATAATTAAATATCTGTAACATTTGTGTGAAACACACATTCAACACAATTCAACCCCTCCTTCCACCTCATGGTGTGAACTGTGAAGCACACAGATGTACATCAGATGTGTATCAGAACCTGTGAACTACCTGGACAGGCCATTAGAACCATCGGAACCTGTGAACTACCTGGACAGGCCATTAGACCCATCGGAACCTGTGAACTACCTGGACAGGCCATTAGAACCATCGGAACCTGTGAACTACCTGGACAGGCCATTAGAACCATCAGAACCTGTGAACTACCTGGACAGGCCATTAGAACCATCAGAACCTGTGAACTACCTGGACAGGCCATTAGAACCATCAGAACCTGTGAACTACCTGGACAGGCCATTAGAACCATCGGAACCTATGAACTACCTGGACAGGCCATTAGAACCATCGGAACCTGTGAACTACCTGGACAGGCCATTAGAACCATCAGAACCTGTGAACTACCTGGACAGGCCATTAGAACCATCGGAACCTGTGAACTACCTGGACAGGCCATTAGAACCATCAGAACCTGTGAACTACCTGGACAGGCCATTAGAACCATCGGAACCTGTGAACTACCTGGACAGGCCATTAGAACCATCGGAACCTGTGAACTACCTGGACAGGCCATTAGAACCATCGGAACCTGTGAACTACCTGGACAGGCCATTAGAACCATCGGAACCTGTGAACTACCTGGACAGGCCATTAGAACCATCGGAACCTGTGAACTACCTGGACAGGCTATTAGAACCATCAGAACCTGTTAATTAATGGTCCATTGGGCCTGATCAGCGGCGTGATTAACTTCCGTGTTCGTTATCTCACGCATCCTGTTACATTCTGGCAGATTCTCTCGGCCTACACACAGAATCTGCCACGGGAGATTAGGCCTGGCTGACTGAAGCAGGAGCAGCACAATGCAGTCTAGGCCTGGCTGACTGAAGCAGGAGCAGCACAATGCAGTCTAGGCCTGGCTGACTGAAGCAGTAGCAGCACAATGCAGTCTATGCCTGGCTGACTGAAGCAGGAGCAGCACAATGCAGTCTAGGCCTGGCTGACTGAAGCAGGAGCAGCACAATGCAGTCTAGGCCTGGCTGACTGAAGCAGGAGCAGCACAATGCAGTCTAGGCCTGGCTGACTGAAGCAGGAGCAGCACAATGCAGTCTAGGCCTGGCTGACTGAAGCAGGAGCAGCACAATGCAGTCTAGGCCTGGCTGACTGAAGCAGGAGCAGCACAATGCAGTCTAGGCCTGGCTGACTGAAGCAGTAGCAGCACAATGCAGTCTAGGCCTGGCTGACTGAAGCAGGAGCAGCACAATGCAGTCTAGGCCTGGCTGACTGAAGCAGTAGCAGCACAATGCAGTCTAGGCCTGGCTGACTGAAGCAGGAGCAGCACAATGCAGTCTAGGCCTGGCTGACTGAAGCAGGAGCAGCACAATGCAGTCTAGGCCTGGCTGACTGAAGCAGGAGCAGCACAATGCAGTCTAGGCCTGGCTGACTGAAGCAGTAGCAGCACAATGCAGTCTAGGCCTGGCTGACTGAAGCAGGAGCAGCACAATGCAGTCTAGGCCTGGCTGACTGAAGCAGGAGCAGCACAATGCAGTCTAGGCCTGGCTGACTGAAGCAGGAGCAGCACAATGCAGTCTAGGCCTGGCTGACTGAAGCAGGAGCAGCACAATGCAGTCTATGAGCATTGTGGGTGCGACCAACCTTGTGTTGGGAGGTGGGACACACCAGGCCAGGCACTCCACTCCCTTTGTTTCCCTGCCAAAGGAGGAAATGGACACATTCCTGACATTACCATGTCCATGGGGGCTACCCTTCACACATCCCCCCCAGCCTCTGTTTTCTGCTGCTGCTACTGGCCAAGAGAGGGGGGAGAGAGAGAGGGGAGAGGGGAGAGGGGAGAGGGGGAAGATGGGGAGAGATAGAGAGGGGGAGGGGAGAGGGAGAGGGGAGAGGGGGGAAGAGGGTGAGAGGAGAGGGGGGAGAGGGGAAGAGGGGAGAGAGAGAGAGGTGAGAGGGAAGAGGGGGAGAGAGAGAGAGGGAGATGGGGAGAGAGGGGGGAAGAGGGGGGAGAGGAGAGAGAGGGAGGGGGGAGGGGGAAGAAGAGGGGGACGAAGAGAGGAGGGGGGAGGGGGAAGAGGGGGGAGCAGAGAGAGGAAGGGGGACGGGGAAAGAGGGGGAGAGAGAGGAGAGGGGAGAGGGGGAGGAGATAGGGGCGGGAAGAGGGGGGGAGAGAGAGGGGAAGGAGGGGAGAGGGGGAGACGGAGGAGAAGGAAGTGGGACGGGGGGAAGGGGAGGGGGAGGAGAGAGAGGAAGGGGCAGAGGGGGAGAGCAGGGGGAGAGAGAGGAGGGGAGACGGGGGAGAGGGGGTGAGAGAGAGAGGGGAGAGGGGGAAGAGGGGGAGAGAGAGAAGAGAGGAGAGGAGGCAGCGAGAGGGGGGATCGAGAGAGAGGAAGGGGGGGAGGGAGGAGGAGGTGGAGAGAGAGAGGAAGGCGGAGAGGGGGAGAGGGGGAGAGAGAGAGGAAGGGGAGAGGGGAGGGGAAGAGAGGGGGGAGCGGAGAGGGGAAGGGGAGGGGGAGGGGAGGGGGGAAGAGGGGAGAGTGAGAGAGCGAAGGGGGAGGGGGGAAGGAGGCGGGGACGGGGAGAGGGAGGAGGGGGAGAGGGGAGGGGGAGAGAGAGAGGAAGAGGAGGGAGAGGGGAGAAGGGGGGAGAGAGAGGAGGAGAGGGGAGAGGGAGGGGAAGGGAGGGAGGAGGAGAGCAGGAGGGAAGGAGGGAGAGAGGGGAAGGGGGGAGAGGGGGGAGGGGGAGGGAGGGGGAGAGGGGGGAGAGGAAGAGGGGAAGGGGAGAGGGGGGGGAGAGGAAGGGGGGGAGAGAGGGGAGGGAGAGGGGGGAGAGGGGAGAGGGGGGAGAGGGGGAGAGAGAGCGGAAGGGCAGAGGGGGAGAGAGAGAGAGGAAGGCCGCTTGTCGGCAGTCACTGAAATGTTTTACTTAATGGGTCTTTTCCTTGATGATCAATACTGCTGTATGCCTGTTGTAATCCATAAACACCACTGCTTTCAATAGGGGCAATAGTCAGTAATGTACGTGTGTTTATTTAATAGATCCAGAACCGGATGGAAGGAGTTAAGTAACAGCGCTATGGAGTCCTACTGTTCTAGAACAGTGCATCAGGAAGGTAAAAGAAAACAAGGTTATATTTAGGAACATCCACACTAAGACATTAGGTGTTGATATAATGTTCTGTGATGGAATAAAACCAGAGCTGCCTTCTCCACAACAGTTTGCCGAAGACCATGGGTTTAACAGCAGAAAAGGTATCACCGAAAAAAGCAAATCATAATCCATAAAACCTAGAATGTATTGCTTTTTGTCTCATTAAAACCCCCCAGATTCTTGTCGTTTCTGCCACATTAAAGATTTTGAATAAAGGGATGTGATGAAAGATAAATACTTCATTGTAACTGGTTGGAGGGGCACTCTAGGAAACAGCTCTAAACAAATACCAGCTTGCTACGAGGACTATGTTAAACAGTTAAGAGCTGAGCAACATTTACTCACGTCTGTCTGTCTGTCTGTGTTGTAACAGCACAGGTGAACTGATTTACACAGTTCCACAGTTCTGCAGCACCTGCCGTCTGTAGTGCCGACTCAGGGCATTCCACACTCAACCATAAAGTTCAAACAAGAACCTTCAAAGAAAAGCCTAAAGCACAAAAGAGAAACTCCTCCTGTCTGGTATATCATTAACCAATGGGTCAGGGATACACAAAGATACACATTTACATTGAGGGGTCACTCTCTCTTTTATTGACTACACTGGGCTTGTAGCATCAGGTCTGTCCTCAACGGACTTAACCAAAACCAGGATACTAGATTTTGAAAAGGACTGACTTAACCAAAACCAGGATACTAGATTGGAAAAGGACTGACTTAACCAAAACCAGGATACTAGATTTGAAAAGAACTGACTTAACCAAAACCAGGATACTAGATTTGAAAATAACTGACTTAACCAAAACCAGGATACTAGATTGGAAAAGGACTGACTTAACCAAAACCAGGATACTAGATTTGAAAAGAACTGACTTAACCAAAACCAGGATACTAGATTTGAAAATAACTGACTTAACCAAAACCAGGATACTGGATTTGAAAAGAACTGACTTAACCAAAACCAGGATACTGGATTTGAAAAGAACTGACTTAACCAAAACCAGGATACTAGATTGGAAAAGGACTGACTTAACCAAAACCAGGATACTAGATTTGAAAAGAACTGACTTAACCAAAACCAGGATACTAGATTTGAAAAGGACTGACTTAATCAAAACCAGGATACTAGATTTGAAAAGGACTGACTTAACCAAAACCAGGATACTATATTTGAAAAGAACTGACTTAACCAAAACCAGGATACTAGATTGGAAAAGGAACTGACTTAACCAAAACCAGGATACTAGATTTGAAAAGAACTGACTTAACCAAAACCAGGATACTAGATTTGAAAATAACTGACTTAACCAAAACCAGGATACTGGATTTGAAAAGAACTGACTTAACCAAAACCAGGATACTGGATTTGAAAAGAACTGACTTAACCAAAACCAGGATACTAGATTGGAAAAGGACTGACTTAACCAAAACCAGGATACTAGATTTGAAAAGAACTGACTTAACCAAAACCAGGATACTAGATTTGAAAAGGACTGACTTAACCAAAACCAGGATACTAGATTTGAAAAGAACTGACTTAACCAAAACCAGGATACTATATTTGAAAAGAACTGACTTAACCAAAACCAGGATACTAGATTGGAAAAGGACTGACTTAACCAAAACCAGGATACTAGATTTGAAAAGAACTGACTTAACCAAAACCAGGATACTAGATTTGAAAATAACTGACTTAACCAAAACCAGGATACTGGATTTGAAAAGAACTGACTTAACCAAAACCAGGATACTGGATTTGAAAAGAACTGACTTAACCAAAACCAGGATACTAGATTGGAAAAGGACTGACTTAACCAAAACCAGGATACTAGATTTGAAAAGAACTGACTTAACCAAAACCAGGATACTAGATTGGAAAAGGACTGACTTAACCAAAACCAGGATACTAGATTGGAAAAGGACTGACTTAACCAAAACCAGGATACTAGATTTGAAAATAACTGACTTAATCAAAACCAGGATACTAGATTTGAAAAGGACTGACTTAACCAAAACCAGGATACTATATTTGAAAAGAACTGACTTAACCAAAACCAGGATACTAGATTGGAAAAGGACTGACTTAACCAAAACCAGGATACTAGATTTGAAAAGAACTGACTTAACCAAAACCAGGATACTAGATTTGAAAATAACTGACTTAACCAAAACCAGGATACTGGATTTGAAAAGAACTGACTTAACCAAAACCAGGATACTGGATTTGAAAAGAACTGACTTAACCAAAACCAGGATACTATATTTGAAAAGGACTGACTTAACCTATTTCTCTAACTTTTCTCTGGCTGTCCAGTGCTGTCAGTCACAGTGTGCATCCAAATTTGCACCCTGTTCCCTATAGGCCCTGGTCAAAAGGAGTGCACTACATAGGGAATAGGGTGCCATTCTCTGGTCAAAAGGAGTGCACTACATAGGGAATAGGGTGCCATTTGGGATGTAGCCACAGTGTGGCCAGATTCTGTCGGACTGAGAAAAGTGGGTTGGCCTTGCCTGGGGTCAGAGTGCATTGCAGCAGCTGTACTGATCTGATTGGATCTCATTTCTTCTTTCTGACTGCATGGGGCCATTTATTATGGGCCTGCAGTACTGTTTGGTCTCTAATTTGCCTAACCAAATCACTCCAGAGTGGCTTGCCAGCGGGCCAAGATGCATTGTGTTTGTCCCAAATGGCACCCTATTCCCTATATAGGGCACTACTTTTGACCAGGGTCCTATTTCACATTAGAGCCCAGGTCAACAGTAGTGCATTATATAGGGAATAGGGTGCCATTTTGGGACTCAGGCTTTGTTAATGGCCAGAACGGGTTTTCCCGCTCCGTCGACTGCTGTGGGTTCTTAGGTTACAGTTCAGAATGTGGCCGTCCCTACAGCCATATGGCAGCTCTACCGTTCAGAATGTGGCCGTCCCTACAGCCATATGGTAGCTCTACCGTTCAGAATGTGGCCGTCCCTACAGCCATATGGCAGCTCTACCGTTCAGAATGTGGCCGTCCCTACAGCCATATGGCAGCTTCTCCCGTTCAGAATTGGCCGTCCCTACAGCCATTATGGCAGCTTGTACCGTTCCAAGAATGTGGCATCCCTAACAGCCAGATAGCAGTCTTAACCGTTCGAATGTGGCCTCCCTACAGCCAATATGGCAGCTCTACCGTTCAGATGTGGCCTTTCCTACAAGCCAATATGTCAGCTCTACCGTTAAATGTGGCCGTCCCTACAGCCAGATAGCAGCTCTACCGTTCAGAATGTGGCCGTCCCTACAGCCAGATAGCAGCTCTTCCTCTTCTTACTAGCAGTATCAGTATATTGCTAATTGATTTCACATATTTTAAAGGGGGTGTGTCTGAACACTTGCAATTTCTTTCAACATGGAGCAGGATAGACAGCAAGGGAGAGGAAGAAATCAAAGAGCTCGTGGACGAGGGACCAATCAGAGAGGAGGACAAGGGGCCCGTCAGAGAGGAGGGCAAGGGGCCCGTCAGAGAGGTGGACAAGGGGCCCGTCAGAGAGGTGGACAAGGGGCCCGTCAGAGAGGTGGACAAGGGGCCCGTCAGAGAGGTGGACAAGGGGCCCGTCAGAGAGGTGGACAAGGGGCCCGTCAGAGAGGTGGACAAGGGGCCCGTCAGAGAGGTGGACAAGGGGCCCGTCAGAGAGGTGGACAAGGGGCCCGTCAGAGAGGAGGACAAGGGGCCCGTCAGAGAGGAGGGCAAGGGGCCCGTCAGAGAGCAGGACAAGGGGCCCGTCAGAGAGGTGGGCAAGGGGCCCGTTAGAGAGGTGGACAAGGGGCCCGTCAGAGAGGAGGACAAGGGGCCCGTCAGAGAGGAGGGCAAGGGGCCCGTCAGAGAGGTGGACAAGGGGCCCGTCAGAGAGGAGGACAAGGGGCCCGTCAGAGAGGAGGACAAGGGGCCCGTCAGAGAGGAGGGCAAGGGGCCCGTCAGAGAGGTGGACAAGGGGCCCGTCAGAGAGGAGGACAAGGGGCCCGTCAGAGAGGAGGACAAGGGGCCCGTCAGAGAGGAGGGCAAGGGGCCCGTCAGAGAGGTGGACAAGGGGCCCGTCAGAGAGGTGGGCATCAGAGAGAGGGAGGCAGACAGCAGGGAACTGTTGGGCCATCGTCGTTGACCGTGTGGTAAACTAAGGCCCATGACAGAGGCTGTCAGATAAATTCACCCCTCATCTGAAAATATCAACTGTCAATTCGATTTTGCCAAGAAAACCTGTAAGTCTGCAGGAAATGCACTATGCTTTGCCATTACATTTACAGTAAATGACATATTGTAATGCATGTAAATTCAGAAAACATGTTACAGTATGATCTACTGACAGTATACTCTGTTCTACCCTCAGAGTTAACAGAAGACCCCATGGTGGTGGCCGTGTGCTGACCGACCAGCAGGAGAGGGCAGTGGTGGAAATGGTGAGGGTCCAGGAATGACATACGGCTGTCTGAAATAAAGCAGGCCATTGAGGAGAACGATGACACCTTTGCCATCATGAAGAGGCACCAGGTATCTATGAAACATATTTACCCGGTGCCTTTTCAGAGAAACAACGACTGGGTGAAACAACCGCGGGTCGAGTATGTTCAGGTACAGCCCTATATAATGTATTGCTGTTACTATTTGATGCACATGCTACTTCACAATATCATAATGGAACTGCAGTATACTGTAAAAATAACTAACCCAAAAATATATTTTTAGAGGGTGATGGTGCTTGATGCTGCCGTGAACCATCACTAGTACAGTGGGGAAAAAAAGTATTTAGTCAGCCACCAATTGTGCAAGTTCTTCCACTTAAAAAGATGAGAGAGGCCTGTAATTTTCATCATAGGTACACGTCAACTATGACAGACAAATTGAGAAAAAAAAATCCAGAAAATCACATTGTAGGATTTTTAATGAATTTATTTGCAAATTATGGTGGAAAATAAGTATTTGGTCACCTACAAACAAGCAAGATTTCTGGCTCTCACAGACCTGTAACTTCTTCTTTAAGAGGCTCCTCTGTCCTCCACTCGTTACCTGTATTAATGGCACCTGTTTGAACTTGTTATCAGTATAAAAGACACCTGTCCACAACCTCAAACAGTCACACTCCGAACTCCACTATGGCCAAGAGCAAAGAGCTGTCAAAGGACACCAGAAACAAAATTGTAGACCTGCACCAGGCTGGGAAGACTGAATCTGCAATAGGTAATCAGCTTGGTTTGAAGAAATCAACTGTGGGAGCAATTATTAGGAAATGGAAGACATACAAGACCACTGATAATCTCCCTCGATCTGGGGCTCCACGCAAGATCTCACCCCGTGGGGTCAAAATGATCACAAGAACGGTGAGCAAAAATCCCAGAACCACACGGGGGGACCTAGTGAATGACCTGCAGAGAGCTGGGACCAAAGTAACAAAGCCTACCATCAGTAACACACTACGCCGCCAGGGACTCAAATCCTGCAGTGCAAGACATGTCCCCCTGCTTAAGCCAGTACATGTCCAGGCCCGTCTGAAGTTTGCTAGAGTGCATTTGGATGATCCAGAAGAGGATTGGGAGAATGTCATATGGTCAGATGAAACCAAAATATAACTTTTTGGTAAAAACTCAACTCGTCGTGTTTGGAGGACAAAGAATGCTGAGTTGCATCCAAAGAACACCATACCTACTGTGAAGCATGGGGGTGGAAACATCATGCTTTGGGGCTGTTTTTCTGCAAAGGGACCAGGACGACTGATCCGTGTAAAGGAAAGAATGAATGGGGCCATGTATCGTGAGATTTTGAGTGAAAACCTCCTTCCATCAGCAAGGGCATTGAAGATGAAACGTGGCTGGGTCTTTCAGCATGACAATGATCCCAAACACACCGCCCGGGCAACGAAGGAGTGGCTTCGTAAGAAGCATTTCAAGGTCCTGGAGTGGCCTAGCCAGTCTCCAGATCTCAACCCCATAGAAAATCTTTGGAGGGAGTTGAAAGTCTGTGTTGCCCAGCGACAGCCCCAAAACATCACTGCTCTAGAGGAGATCTGCATGGAGGAATGGGCCAAAATACCAGCAACAGTGTGTGAAAACCTTGTGAAGACTTACAGAAAATGTTTGACCTGTGTCATTGCCAACAAAGGGTATATAACAAAGTATTGAGAAACTTTTGTTATTGACCAAATACTTATTTTCCACCATAATTTGCAAATAAATTCATAAAAAATCCTACAATGTGATTTTCTGGATTTTTTTCCCTCATTTTGTCTGTCATAGTTGACGTGTACCTATGATGAAAATTACAGGCCTCTCTCATCTTTTTAAGTGGGAGAACTTGCACAATTGGTGGCTGACTAAATACTTTTTTCCCCCACTGTATATCTTTGTTGATGATGCGGGCTTCAACCTGGCCAAAACTGGGCGCCGTGGGCGGAACCTCATCGGCCAACGGGCGACCGTCCAAGTGCCTGGACAACGTGGGGGAAACACCTCCATGTGCAGCAGCTATCTCTGTAGATGATGTGGTAGGACGCAGGCCATTACTTGGATCCTACAACGCTGCACACCTCGTTGTGTTTCTCAGTGAAATTGAGCAGGCCTGTCAAGGTGAAGGGGTCACCTATGTCATTGTGTGGGACAATGTCAGGTTCCACCATTCAGAGGTGGTTCAGGCGTGGTTTCGGGCCCATCCCCGATTCGTGACCCCTTTTCTACCCCCGTGCTCTCCTTTCCTCAACCGTATTGAGGAATTTATTTTCAGCGTGGAGGTTGAAGGTGTACGATCGCCATCCCCATGAGCGTGCCACCCTCCTTCTGACCATGGATGAGGCATGCCAAAAGGTTTTCCCCGCGTTGCACTAACAATGAGGACATTCAACTGTGATGTGGATGAGAATTTATGGCCAAATGCTCAAGACAGGCTTGATGAGTGCTAAATGTTATTTTTTTTCTCATTTATTTCAGTTGTTTAATTTAATTTCTTACATTTGATTACACAGTACACCTACAGTTGAAGTCGGAAGTTTACATACACCTTAGCCAAATACAGTTAAACTCAGTTTTTCACAATTCCTGACATTTGATCCTAGTAAAAATTCCCTGTCTTAGGTCAGTTAGGATCACCACTTTAATTTAAGAATGTGAAATGTCAGAATAATAGTAGAGAGAATTATTTATTTCAGCTTTTATTTATTTCATCACATTCCCAGTGGGTCAGAAGTTTACATACACTCAATTAGCATTTGGTGACATTGCCTTTAAATTGTTTAACTTGGGTCAAATGTTTTGGGTAGCCTTCCACAAGCTTCCCACAATAAGTTGGGTGAATTTTGGCCCATTCCTCCTGACAGAGCTGGTGTAACTGAGTCAGGTTTGTAGGCCTCCTTGCTCGTACACGCTATTTCAGTTCTGCCCACAAATGTTCTATAGGATTGAGGTCAGGGCTTTGTGATGGCCACTCCAATACCTTGAATTTGTTGCCCTTAAGCCATTTTGCCACAACTTTGGAAGTATGCTTGGGGTCATTGTCCATTTGGAAGACCCATTTGCGACCAAGCTTTAACTTCCTGACTGATGTCTTGAGATGTTGCTTCAATTTATCCACATAATTTTCCTTCCTCATGATGCCATCTATTTTGTGAAGTGCACCAGTCCCTCCTGCAGCAAAGCACCCCCACAGCATGATGCTGCCACCCCCGTTCTTCACGGTTGGGATGGTGTTCTATGGCTTGCAAGCCACCCTCTTTTTCCTCCAAACATAACGATGGTCATTATGGCCAAACAGTTATATTTTTGTTTCATCAGACCAGAGGACATTTCTCCAAAAAGTATGATCTTTGTCCCCATGTGCAGTTGCAAACCGTAGTCTGGCTTTTTTATGGCGGTTTTGGAGCAGTGGCTTCTTCCTTGCTCAGCAGCCTTTCAGGGTATGTCGATATGGGACTCGTTTTACTGTGGATATAGATACTTTTGTACCTGTTTCCTCCAGGATCTTCACAAGGTCCTCCTTTGCTGTTGTTCTGGGATTGATTTGCACTTTTCGCACCAAAGTACGTTCATCTCTAGGAGACAGAATGCATCTCCTTCCTGAGCGGTATGACGGCTGCGTGGTCCCATGGTGTTTATACTTGCGTACTATTGTTTGTACAGATTAACGTGGTACCTTCAGGCGTTTGGAAATTGCTCCCAAGGATGAACCAGACTTGTGGAGGTCTCCGATTTTTTTTCTGAGGTCTTGGCTGATTCCTTTTGATTTTCCCATGATGTCAAGCAAAGAGGCACTGAGTGTGAAGGTAGGCCTTGAAATACATCCACAGGTGCACCTCCAATTGACTCAAATGATGTCAATTAGCTTATCAGAAGCTTCTAAAGCCATGACATAATTTCCTGGAATTTTCCAAGCTGTTTAAAGACACAGTCAATTTAGTGCATGTAAACTTCAGACCCACTGGAATTGTGATACAGTGAATTATAAGTGAAATAATCTGTCTGTAAACAATTGTTGGAAAAATTACTTGTGTCATTGCCAAAACTATAGTTTGTTAACAATAAATTTGTGGAGTGGTTGAAAAACCGAGTTTTAATGACTCCAACCTAAGTGTATGTAAACTTCCGACTTCAACTATATGTTGCAATTATATCTGAAACATTTAATGTTTTTTTTGCATGAATGATTGTAGAGGATATCTTCATTGATATACATTATGGAAATGATAGATTTTCTTTCAATTTTGTTTGGTAAGGCAAGTGTATTGTCTAATGTGAAAACTTTGTAATTACTGTAATTTACAGTACAGTATTTTCAGCACTTCTAAGGGCGATTTGAAACACATATCTTGCATTGTTTGCTGTTGGATTAACTGGTAGTTAAAACGACTAAATTGATCAAATATGGTGAAACAGAGAGAGAGCGAAAGATCGACGGAAAGGCCAGGGGATGATTATGAATAAAGAAAGACTAGAATAGTGATGTGATACTTTGAGGGGATTTTATTTGGGAGGCAAAAGTTTCTACCGCTGAATGAGGTGGGATAATTTTGGCTTGTGGTCTTAAATCAACAAAGCATAAAGCAGCTAAAAATAGTTCAGCCAGCCAGCCAGGTGTCCAGGTGTACTGCCTGTCAATCCAGATGTCCAGGTGTCCAGGTGTACTGCCTGTCTATCCAGCCAGATGTCCAGGTGTCCAGGTGTACTGCCTGTCTATCCAGCCAGGTGTCCAGGTGTCCAGGTGTACTGCCTGTCCATTCAGCCAGCCATCCAGGTGTTCAGGTGTACTGCCTGTCCATCCAGATGTCCAGGTGTACTGCCTGTCTGTCCAGCCAGATGTCCAGGTGTCCAGGTGTACTGCCTGTCTATCCAGCCAGGTGTCCAGGTGTACTGCCTGTCCATTCAGCCAGCCAGCCAGGTGTTCAGGTGTACTGCCTGTCCATTCAGCCAGCCAGCCAGGTGTTCAGGTGTTCTGCCTGTGTATCATTAGCAATGTTAAGGCACACCATTCCATGACTATATCCATTGACGTACACAGGCTCCTTGAACCCAGAAAATGTCGTTCTGACAGCAGCCTTCACAGGCAGGTTACATAAACAATAGAAGCCTTGGAGCCAGACAGCCAGTCAGTGCATCAGAGGCCCTGCCCCAAATTGTACCCCATCCCCTTTATAGTACACTACTTTTGACCAGAGCCCATAGACCTGTGCACTAAAAAGGGAATGGGGGGGTGCCATTTGGGACGCATCAGAGAGTCCAGACAGTGTTTCTGATAGAGTTGCGTACAGATGACACTGAAGCCTGTTCGGCATTTCACTGGAGAAATACGAAAGCACACTCACAGATGAAACTATGATTCAATTGATTTCTGATAGGCAGTTTCTGATAACTAGGGTTATGCGATGGAAAGTTGACAGACGCAGAAGATGCTGTCCGAGTAGTAGAAATACCTAAAACATTTACAGTTAAATAAAAATAAAAATAAATTGGTCATTTAGCAGACGCTCTTATCCAGAGCGACTTACAGGAGCAATTAGGGTTAAGTGCCTTGCTCAAGGGCACATCGACAGATTTTTCACCTAGTCGGCTTGGGGATTTGAACCAGCAACCTTTCGGTTACTGGCACAACGCTCTTAACCACTAAGCTACCTGACGCCCAGTTAGTGGGTAAGAGCGTTGTGCCAGTAACCGAAAGGTCGCTGGTTCAAATCCCAGAGCCGACTAGATAAAAAATCTGTCGATGTGCCCTTGAGCAAGGCACTTAACCCTAATTGCTCCTGTAAGTCGCTCTGGATAAGAGCGTATGCTAAATGACTAAAATGTAAATGTAAAAATGTGGAAAATATGTACTGCCTTTCTGTTCTGTTATCAGAGCAACAATCTGAAAGCATAACTATTCTAGGCTACCTTGATCAAATCACATTTTATTTGTCACATACACGTATTCAGCAGATGTTATTGCGCGTGTAGCGAAATGCGACGTGAACAATCTGAAAGCATAACTATTCTTGATTTCTGATAACTAGGCTATTTGATGGAAAGTTGATATAGAATATGTAGCCTGGTAGAGGAGCTAACACAGAATATGATGTTGATAGTAGAAATACATGAAACATTTACAGTTACACTTTCAAGTGGAACATTTAATCTAGGCTACCTCTGACCTTGACATCAGAGCAACAATGGAACAATCTGGGAGCCTGGATGGAAAAGTAAGGTGTCAGTGTTTGTGTCAGTGCTTGTGTCAGTGCTTGTGTCAGTGTTTGTGTCAGTACTTGTGTCAGTGCTTGTGTCAGTGTCAGTGCTTGTGTCAGTGCTTGTGTCAGTACTCGTGTCAGTGTTTGTGTCAGTGCTTGTGTCAGTGCTTGTGTCAGTACTTGTGTCCGTGCTTGTGTTAGTACTTGTGTCAGTGTTTGTGTCAGTGCTTGTGTCAGTACTTGTGTCAGTGCTTGTGTCAGTGCTTGTGTCAGTACTTGTGTCAGTGCTTGTGTCAGTGCTTGTGTCAGTACTTGTGTCCGTGCTTGTGTTAGTACTTGTGTCAGTGTTTGTGTCAGTGCTTGTGTCAGTACTTGTGTCAGTGCTTGTGTCAGTACTTGTGTCAGTGCTTGTGTCAGTACTTGTGTCAGTGATTGTGTCAGTGCTTGCTTGCCTTTGACTGGCTGCTACATGGGAGTCAAAGATTCCATGATGCCAGTGTTGCAGAAAAGTATTTAAAGGTAGCAAGTCCAATTTCACCATCTCAGGAAAATAAACAACTTTTGTTTAGCCCACAACATCATTCCTTTGTGATTATTTAATGAGATTCTCTGTTGTTGTTTGGCAGTTTCTGTTCAGACGTTGTTGAACCCTCATCCAGCATCATGTTGTGGAAACAACAAACAGTATGCAATAAAACATCTTGTATCAACACTTAAATGAGAAATATGCTCTTATTTACCATTCCATTATCAGCCAAGATCTTTAAGTTTAGTCTAAGCTTGTCAGTTTGATCAATTTGTGAACATTCACATCCACAACAAATTATGGAAACGAAATGAGGGAAATGAAAATCAAATTGATCAGTTTTTACTTGCTCGAGGCGGAGGAGGCTGGTTTGTGTGTGTGTTTTGCTCAGGGGTCCTACAGGGCTTTATAGTGGCACCTGTCCTGCACACATAAAATAGAAAAACACACACACATACACACGGCACCCACAGACATATACACACGGCACCCACAGACATATACACACGGCACCCACAGACATATACACACGGCACCAACAGACACATACACACGGCACCCACAGACACATACACACGGCACCCACAGACATATACACACGGCACCCACAGACACATACACACAGCACGCACAGACATATACACACGGCACCCACAGACACATACACACAGCACCCACAGACATATACACACGGCACCCACAGACATATACACACGGCACCCACAGACATATACACACGGCACCCACAGACATATACACACGGCACCCACAGACACATACACACGGCACCCACAGACACATACACACGGCACCCACAGACACATACACAAGGCACCCACAAACATATACACACGGCACCCACAGACATATACACACGGCACCCACAGACATATACACACGGCACCCACAGACACATACACACGGCACCCACAGACATATACACACGGCACCCACAGACAAATACACACGGCACCTACATTGTAGAATAATAGTGAAGACATCAAAACTATGAAATAACACATATGGAATCATGTAGTAACCAAGAAAGTGTTAAACAAACCAATATATTTTTAATTTTAGATTCTTCGAAGTAGCCACCCTTTGCCTTGATGACAGCTTTGCACACTCTTGGCAATCTCTCAACCAGCTTCACCAGGAATGCTTTTCCAACAGTCTTGAAGGTGTTCCCACATATGCTGAGCACTTGTTGGCTGCTTTTCCTTCACTCTGCGGTCCAACTCATCCCAAACCATCTCAATTGGGTTGAGGTCGGGTGATTGTGGAGGCCAGGTCATCTGATGCAGCACTCCATCACTCTCCTTCTTTGTCAAATAGCCCTTACACAGCCTGGAGGTGTATTGGGTCATTGTCCTGTTGAAAAACAAATGATAGTCCCACTAAGCCCAAACCAGATGGGATGGTGTATCGCTGTAGAATGCTGTGGTAGCCATGCTGGTTAAGTGTGCCTTGAATTCTAAATAAATCACTGACGGTGTCACCAGCAAAGCACCCCCACACCATTACACCTCCTCCTCCATGCTTCACGGTGGGAAATACACATGCGGAGATCATCCGTTCACCTACTCTGCGTCTCACAATGACACGGCGGTTGGAACCAAAAATCTCAAATTTGGACTCATCAGACCAAAGGACAGATTTCCACCGGTCTAATGTCCATTGCTCGTGTTTCTTGGCCAAAGCAAGTCTCTTCTTATTATTGGTGTTTAGTAGTGGTTTCTTTGGAGCAATTCGACCATGAAGGCCTGATTCACGTAGTCTCCTTTGAACAGTTGATGTTGCGATGTGTCTGTTACTTGAACTCTGTGAAGCATTTATTTGGGCTGCAATTTCTGAGGCTGGTAACTCTAATGAACTTATCCTCTGCAGCAGAGGTAACTCTGGGTCTTCCATTCCTGTGGCAGTCCTCATGAGAGCCAGTTTCATCATAGAGCTTGATGGTTTTTGCGACTGCACTTGAAGAAACTTTAAAAGTTTCTTCAAGTGTTTCTATCTTTGCTTATTTTAGCTGTTCTTGACATATTATGGACTTGGTCTTTTACCAAATAGGGCTATCTTCTGTATACCACCCCTACCTTGTCACAACACAACTGATTGTCTCAAACACATTAAGAAGGAAATAAATTCCACAAATTACCTTTTAAGAAGGCACACCTGTTAATTGAAATGCATTCCAGGTGACTACCTTATGAAGATGGTTGAGAGAATGCCAAGAGTGTGCAAAGCTGTCATCAAGGCAAAGGGTGGCTACTTTGAAGAAAATCAAATCTAAAATATATTTTGATTTGTTTAACACGTTTTGGGTTACTACATGATTCCATATGTGTTATTTCATCTGATGTCTTCACTATTATTCTACAATGTAGAAAATAGTAAAAAAAATAAAGAAAGACCCTGGTGTATCCAAACGTTTGACTGGTACTGTATATAAACACGTCATCCACAGGGCAGGGTGTCATGTAAAAATCTTCCCAGCGTGAAATATTTCCCTATCGTTCTGATCGTGTTGTGATTGTGATGTCATGTTGTAAAAAAAAAATCACAGCGTGAAAATGTTCCCAGTCAATAATTGTATGCGCATCTGTGTGGATGGCTAAGCTCATCTCTTTATGTGGATGGCTGAGCTCATCTCTTTATGTGGATGGCTGAGCTCATCTCTTTATGTGGATGGCTGAGCTCATCTCTTTATGTGGATGGCTGAGCTCATCTCTTTATGTGGATGGCTGAGCTCATCTCTTTATGTGGATGGCTGAGCTCATCTCTTTATGTGGATGGCTGAGCTCATCTCTTTATGTGGATGGCTGAGCTCATCTCTTTATGTGGATGGCTGAGCTCATCTCTTTATGTGGATGGCTGAGCTCATCCCTTTATGTGGATGGCTGAGCTCATCTCTTTATGTGGATGGCTGAGCTCATCTCTTTATGTGGATGGCTGAGCTCATCTCTTTATGTGGATGGCTGAGCTCATCTCTTTATGTGGATGGCTGAGCTCATCTCTTTATGTGGATGGCTGAGCTCATCTCTTTATGTGGATGGCTGAGCTCATCTCTTTATGTGGATGGCTGAGCTCATCTCTTTATGTGGATGGCTGAGCTCATCTCTTTATGTGGATGGCTGAGCTCATCTCTTTATGTGGATGGCTGAGCTCATCTCTTTATGTGGATGGCTGAGCTCATCTCTTTATGTGGATGGCTGAGCTCATCTCTTTATGTGGATGGCTGAGCTCATCTCTTTATGTGGATGGCTGAGCTCATCTCTTTATGTGGATGGCTGAGCTCATCTCTTTATGTGGATGGCTGAGCTCATCTCTTTATGTGGATGGCTGAGCTCATCTCTTTATGTGGATGGCTGAGCTCATCTCTTTATGTGGATGGCTGAGCTCATCTCTTTATGTGGATGGCTGAGCTCATCTCTTTATGTGGATGGCTGAGCTCATCTCTTTATGTGGATGGCTGAGCTCATCTCTTTATGTGGATGGCTGAGCTCATCTCTTTATGTGGATGGCTGAGCTCATCTCTTTATGTGGATGGCTGAGCTCATCTCTTTATGTGGATGGCTGAGCTCATCTCTTTATGTGGATGGCTGAGCTCATCTCTTTATGTGGATGGCTGAGCTCATCTCTTTATGTGGATGGCTGAGCTCATCTCTTTATGTGGATGGCTGAGCTCATCTCTTTATGTGGATGGCTGAGCTCATCTCTTTATGTGGATGGCTGAGCTCATCTCTTTAATGTGGATGGCTGAGCTCATCTCTTTATGTGGATGGCTGAGCTCATCTCTTTATGTGGATGGCTAAGCTCATCTCTTATGTGGATGGCTGAGCTCATCTCTTTAATGTGGATGGGCTGAGCTCATCTCTTTATGTGGATGGCTGAGCTCATCTCTTTATTGTGGATGGCTGAGCTCATCTCTTTATGTGGATTGGCTGAGCTCATCTCTTTATGTGGATGGCTGAGCTCATCTCTTTATGTGGATGGCTGAGCTCATCTCTTTATGTGGATGGCTGAGCTCATCTCTTTATGTGGATGGCTGAGCTCATCTCTCTATGTGGATGGCTGAGCTCATCTCTTTATGTGGATGGCTGAGCTCATCTCTTTATGTGGATGGCTAAGCTCATGCAGATGTTTCTCTCACCCGGGTATTTATATGCTGACCTCACGCCTCAACCAACTTCTGGTGGTCAGAGTCAATACTCCAGGCCACCACTGATTGGCAGATGTGTGAAGCAAATTGGCGTGCCCACAGAACAGTTTTTCAAGGTGGAGGGAGGGTGTGAGAGAAACATATGCATGAGCTCAGCCATCCACATAAAGAGATGAGCTCAGCCATCCACATAAAGAGATGAGCTCAGCCATCCACATAAAGAGATGAGCTCAGCCATCCACATAAAGAGATGAGCTCAGCCATCCACATAAAGAGATGAGCTCAGCCATCCACATAAAGAGATGAGCTCAGCCATCCACATAAAGAGATGAGCTCAGCCATCCACATAAAGAGATGAGCGGGGCAATTATTGAACTGAACACTGGAAATTTCACACATGAGAAAGATAGCATGGAACATTCAC
>LR778263.1:60559645-60634645 GCA_902810595.1 Coregonus sp. 'balchen'
ATTCTAGACCTGGGCCTGAAGTTAACTCAGAAAGACAAAAAATGGTGTTCCAAAAAGGTCAGTTGCCGGGACCACAAATACAAATTCCATCTAGACACCATTGCCCTAGAGCAACACACAAAACGATACATACCTCGGCCTAAACATCAGCGCCACAGGTAACTTCCACAAAGCTGTGAACGATCTGAGAGACAAGGCAAGAAGGGCCTTCTATGCCATCAAAAGGAACATAAAATGTAACAGCCCAATTAGGATCTGGCTAAAAATATTTAAATCAGTTATAGAACCCATTGCCCTTTATGGTTGTGAGGTCTGGGGTCCGCTCACAGCCAAGAGTTCACAATATGGGGCAAACACCAAATTGAGACTCTACATGCAGAATTCTGCAAAAATATTGTAAAACACCAAATAATGCATGCAGAGCAGAATTAGGCCAATACCCGCTAATGATCAAAATCCAGAAAAGAGCCGTTAAATTCTACAACCACCTAAAATGAGGCAATTCCCAAACCTTCCATAACAAAGCCATCACCTACAGAGAGATGAACTTGGAGAAGAGTCCCCTAAGCAAGCTGGTCCTGGGGCTCTGTTCACAAACACAATCAGACCCCACAGAGCCCCAGGACAACAACACAATTAGACCCAACCAAATCATGGGAAAACAAAAAGATAATTACTTGACACATTGGAAAGAATTAACAAAAAAACTGAGCAAACTAGAATGTCATTTGGCCCTAAACAGAGAGTACACAGTGGCAGAATACCTGACCACTGTGACTGACCCAAACTTAAGGAAAGCTTTGACTATGTACAGACTCAGTAAGCATAGCCTTGCTATTGAGAAAGGTCGCTGTAGGTAGACCTGGCTCTCAAGAGAAGACAGGCTATGTGCACACTGCCCACAAAATGAGGTGGAAACTGAGCTGCACTTCCTAACCTCCTGTCAAATGTATGACCATATTAGAGACACATATTTCCCTCAGATTACACAGATCCACAAAGAATTCAAAGACAAATCCAATTTCGATAAACTCCCTTATCTACTGGGTGAAAAACCCCAGTGTGCCATCACAGCAGCAAGATTTGTGTCCTGTTGCCACAAATAAGGGCAACCAGTGAAGAACAAACACCATTGTAAATAGAACCCATATTTATGTTGATTTATTTTCCCTTTTTTACTTTAACTATTTGCATATCGTTACAACACTGTATATATACATAATATGACATTTGAAATGTCTTTATTCCTTTGGAACTTCTGAGTGTAATGTTTACTGTTAATATTTATAGTTTATTTCACTTTTGTTTATGATCTACTTCACTTGCTTTGGCAATGTTAACACATGTTTCCCATGCCAATAAAGCCCTTAAATTGAATTTAAATTGAATTGAATTGAAAAAGAGGGCAGATAGAGAGAGAGAGAAAGAGAGAGAGAGATGATCTGGTGCTTCTGTCCCCAACCAAGGAGGGCCTACGTAGGAGAGTCAAGAGTGTGTAGGAGAGTGGAGAGAGTGTGTAGGAGAGTGGAGAGAGTGTAGGAGAGTGGAGAGAGTGTAGGAGAGTGGAGAGAGTGTAGGAGAGTGGAGAGTGTGTAGGAGAGAGTGTGTAGGAGAGTGGAGAGAGTGTAGGAGAGTGGAGAGAGTGTAGGAGAGTGGAGAGAGTGTAGGAGAGTGGAGAGAGTGTAGGAGAGTCGAGAGAGTGTAGGAGAGTCGAGAGAGTGTAGGAGAGTGGAGAGAGTGTAGGAGAGTCGAGAGAGTGTAGGAGAGTGGAGAGAGTGTAGGAGAGTCGAGAGAGTGTAGGAGAGTGGAGAGAGTGTAGGAGAGTCGAGAGAGTGTAGGAGAGTCGAGATAGTGTAGGAGAGTCGAGAGAGTGTAGGAGAGTCGAGAGAGTGTAGGAGAGTGGAGAGAGTGTAGGAGAGTCGAGAGAGTGTAGGAGAGTGGAGAGAGTGTAGGAGAGTGGAGAGAGTGTAGGAGAGTGGAGGAGAGTGTAGGAGTGTAGGAGAGTGGAGAGAGTGTAGGAGAGTGGAGAGAGTGTAGGAGAGTCGAGAGAGTGTAGGAGAGTGGAGAGAGTGTAGGAGAGTCGAGAGAGTGTAGGAGAGTGGAGAGAGTGTAGGAGAGTGGAGAGTGTGTAGGAGAGTGGAGAGAGTGTAGAAGAGTGGAGAGAGTGTAGGAGAGTCGAGAGAGTGTAGGAGAGTGGAGAGTGTAGGAGAGTGGAGATGTGTGATGGAGAGTGGAGAGAGGTTTTTGGGGAGTGGGGAGAGTTAGGAGAGTGGCGAGACGTGTAGGAGAGTGGAGAGTGTGTGGAGAAGTGGAGCGAGTGGGTAGGCGAGAGTTGCGAGCGAGTGTAGGAGAGTGGAGAGTGTAGGAGAGTGGAGAGAGTGTAGGAGAGTGTGGCGATAGAGTGTAGGAGAGTCGAGAGAGTGTAGGAGAGTGGAGAGAGTGTAAAGGGGAGTCGCAGAGAGTGTAGCTGATAGAGTGGGAGAGTGTGGAGAGGTGGAGGAGAGTGTAGGAGAGTGGAGAGTGTAGGAGAGTGGAGAGAGTGTAGGAGAGTCGAGAGAGTGTAGGAGAGTCGAGAGAGTGTAGGAGAGTGGAGGAGTGTAGGAGAGTGGAGAGAGTGTAGGAGAGATGGAGAGAGTGTAGGAGAGTGGAGAGAGTGTAGGAGAGTGGAGAGAGTGTAGGAGGGGTCGAGAGAGTGTAGGAGATGGAGAGAGTGTAGGAGAGTGGAGAGAGTGTAGGAGATGGAGAGAGGTAGGAGAGTGAGAGAGTGTAGGAGAGTGGAGAGAGTGTAGGAGAGTCGGAGAGAGTGTAGGAGAGTGGAGAGAGTGTAGGAGAGTGGAGAGAGTGTAGGAGAGTGGAGAGAGTGTAGGAGAGTGGAGAGAGTGTAGGAGAGTGGAGAGAGTGAGGAGAGGGAGGAGGTAGAGTGGAAGAGTGTAGGAGAGTGGAGAGAGTGTAGAGAAGTGGAGAAAAGTGTAGGAGGTGGGAGTGTGGAGAGTGGAGAGAGTGGTCAGGAGAGTGAGAAGTTAGGAGAGTGGAGAGAGTGTAGGAGAGTGGAGAGAGTGTAGGAAGTGAGAGTTGAGGGATGGGGTCGAGAGTGTAGGAGAGTGGAGAGAGTGTAGGAGAGTGGAGAGTGTGTAGGAGAGTGGAGAGATGTAGGAGAGTGGAGAGAGTGTAGGAGAGTCGAGAGAGTGTAGGAGAGTGGAGAGAGTGGGAGGAGAGTGAGAGAGTGTAGGAGAGTGGAGAGAGTGTAGGAGAGTGGAGAGAGTGTAGGAGAGTGGAGAGAGTGTAGGAGAGTGTGAGAGAGTGTAGGAGAGTGGAGAGTGTTAGGAGAGTGGAGAGAGTGTAGAGAGTGGAGAGAGTGTAGGAGAGGGAGGAGTGTAGGAGAGTGGGGAGAGTCGAGGAGGTGGAGAGAGTGTAGGAGAGTGAGAGAGTTGTAGGAGAGTGGAGAGAGTGTAGGAGGGTGGAGAGAGTGTAGGAAGTGGAGAGTTGTAGGGAGAGTTCGGGGGAGAGGGAGTGTAGGAGAGTGGAGAGAGTGTAGGAGAGTGGAGAGAGTGTAGGAGAGTGGAGAGAGTGTAGGAGAGTGAGAGAGGTGTAGGAGAGTCGAGAGAGTGTAGGAGAGGAGAGAGGTAGGAGAGTGGAGAGAGTGTAGGAGAGTGGAGAGAGTGTAGGAGAGTGGAGAGTGTAGGAGAGTGGAGAGAGTTGTAGGAGAGTGGAGAGAGTGTAGGAGAGTGGAGAGAGTGTAGGAGAGTGGAGAGAGTGTAGGAGAGTGGAGAGAGTGTAGGAGAGTGGAGAGAGTGTAGGAGAGTGGAGAGAGTGTAGGAGAGTGGAGAGAGTGTAGGAGAGTGGAGAGAGTGTAGGAGAGTGGAGAGAGTGTAGGAGAGTGGAGAGAGTGTAGGAGAGTGGAGAGAGTGTAGGAGAGTGGAGAGAGTGTAGGAGAGTGGAGAGAGTGTAGGAGAGTGGGAGGAGAGTGGAGAGGAGGAGTGGAGGAGTGAGAGAGTGGAGAGAGTGTAGGAAGGAGAGTGGAGAGAGTGTAGGAGAGTTGGATAGAGTGGAGAGTGGAGAGAGTGTAGGAGAGTGGAGAGAGTGTGTAGAGAAGAGGGAGAGAGAGAGAGTGTAGGAGAGAGAGTGGAGAGTGGAGAGTGTAGGAGAGTGGGAGAGTGTAGGAGAGTGGAGAGAGTGTAGGAGAGTGGAGAGAGTGTAGGAGAGTGGAGAGAGTGTAGGAGAGTGGAGAGAGTCTGGTGTACATACGTAGGAGAGCTGATGGAGCTACTTCCTTCAGATGATCTGTACTGGTGCCGTCACCGCCTCTTTGTGCCGTCGTGATACATAAGTGGTGTCGTCAGCAAACTGCGTGGGTGAACAGAGAGTACAGCAGAGGGCTGAGGACACACCCCTTGGGGACCCCTGTGTTTAGAGTCAGTGTGGAGGAGGAGATGAATCCAGTTGCAGAGGGATGTGTATATACAGGCGACAATACAACTGACAGTAGCCCTAGTAGTTTGTATAGACGTGTGCATAAAGACATTTAAGCCTAGGTTTGCACACGGTGCCGTTGAACGAGAGAACCGATTTATGATATCATGT
This sequence comes from Coregonus sp. 'balchen', assembly GCA_902810595.1. Classification (NCBI taxonomy): domain Eukaryota; kingdom Metazoa; phylum Chordata; class Actinopteri; order Salmoniformes; family Salmonidae; genus Coregonus; species Coregonus sp. 'balchen'. Next base: position 60,564,227 of record LR778263.1, read on the forward strand.
TTCTGACTCCATACTATTTATAAATGTTGTTGTTGTTGTTTTAAAAAACCAGATAATTTCAAGCCCTCAGTACCCTGGGGAATGGTTCGGTGTGTGGGGTCTTTTTGATCCTGGTCTTGCAAACTAGTCTCTCCATAAAGGAGTTTAAATGGTCTATTCATCAGAGTGGCTTGAATTGAGAATACACTGCACACCCTAAAACACATTTGCCCACCTGCATACTACATTTCACTTGTTCAAGTATCCAGCCCCATCTTCTCATCCGGTTAATATAGAGGTGCTCCTCCAAACGTATTTAAATGATTCAGTCCTATAATGCATTGTCAAGGCTAGGCTATGTCTGGATAGATAGACAACATGCTTCATACATACAATACCATTTACAGGAGCCTAGTAGTTTTTATTTTAGGAGAAGTGCGATGCGTAAAGACCTGTAGGCTCATTGAAGCCAATTGCAACAATGTTGACGGCCAACACTCCAAATATATTTAGTTTTTTTTTTTTTTTTTACTGTTGCTATTACTCGTTACTGTAGCCTATGCTATTACTCGTTACTGTAGCCTATGCTAATACTCGTTACTGTAGCCTATGCTAATACTCGTTACTGTAGCCTATGCTATTACTCGTTACTGTAGCCTATGCTATTACTCGTTACTGTAGCCTATGCTATTACTCGTTACTGTAGCCTATGCTAATACTCGTTAATGTAGCCTATGCTAATACTCGTTACTGTAGCCTATGCTAATACTCTTTACTGTAGCCTATGCTATTACTCGTTACTGTAGCCTATGCTAATACTCGTTACTGTAGCCTATGCTAATACTCTTTACTGTAGCCTATGCTATTACTCGTTACTGTAGCCTATGCTAATACTCGTTACTGTAGCCTATGCTAATACTCGTTACTGTAGCCTATGCTAATACTCGTTACTGTAGCCTATGCTAATACTCGTTACTGTAGCCTATGCTAATACTCTTTACTGTAGCCTATGCTATTACTCGTTACTGTAGCCTATGCTAATACTCGTTACTGTAGCCTATGCTAATACTCGTTACTGTAGCCTATGCTAATACTCGTTACTGTAGCCTATGCTAATACTCGTTAGTGTAGCCTATGCTAATACTCGTTACTGTAGCCTATGCTAATACTCGTTACTGTAGCCTATGCTAATACTCGTTACTGTAGCCTATGCTAATAAACTGTAATATCAATCCACAATGGACCAGGACGGGAATAGTCCGTGCCTCCAGCTGAATTGGAGTTGATGACAACGCAAAGACCGTCAATACCCTACAGACCTAGAGACAAACGCATGCAGTATGAAGCCACGGAACGTGTTGATTGGCCAGTGAGGAGTCAAGCCTCGACACAGCCCTTTTTTCGTGCCACCTCCAGCTATTGCGCTCATGATTCCGGCTGTGAAAATAGCTTCTGACACACCCCTGAACCTACAGCGCTACAGCCAGCGCTTAAATGTACCACTGAGTTAGGTTTATTAAAATAGACATCAGCCTCCCCCCCATTCAAGGAGTTGGTCTGATGGGAATCTGTGATGTCATCAGCCCCCCCCCCCCCCCCCTTGCTAGAGGAGCAGTAGAGAACAAAAGTAATCTCCCGAGTGGCGCAGTGGTCTAAGGCACTGCATCCCAGTGCTAGCTGTGCCACTAGAGATCCTGGTTCAAATCCAGGCTCTGTCGTAGCCGGCCGTGACCGGGAGACCCGTGGGGCGGCGCACAATTGGCCCAGCGTTGTCCAGGGTAGGGGAGGGAATGGCCGGCAGGGATGTAGCTCAGTTGATAGAGCATGGTGTTTGCAACGCCAGGGTTGTGGGTTCGATTCCCACATGGGGTATGAAAAAATAAATAAAAATTATGTATGCACTAACTGTAAGTCGCTCTGGATAAGAGCGTCTGCTAAATGACTAAAATTTAAAAAAGAGGAACGGCCCACTTGTGATGTCATGACATAGCTGGACCACCTATTGAGATGTTCCCTTTTGTTAAGGAAATCAGCTGTTAAATGAGGTGAGAAGGAGACTGGAGTGGGACTTTAAGACCTTGCAAAGTCATACATTGTCTCTGGAGTAACCTTACTGACTATACTGGGTACAGCAAAACATTTATCACCCGACGTCACCACGGCCTTCTGTTCTGAGACTACATTGAGCTTTCATAAGGTAATCAATGAGGCTTGATTGAAGAGTTGTTGGTTGGAACTTTGGGCCATTCCGTGGTGGTGAGAGAAATGGACCTATTGAAGCTAGGCTGTCTGACATTAGCATCACCAACACTGGTAGGTAGATGCCTACATGAAAGATGCCACTATTGACAGACCTGAAATTGATGTTTTTCACATATAGGTCCACCTCTCCATTTTCATACAGTTAAAGAGGAGCTAGATAGCATAGTGACTGTTGCTGAGTGTTAACTAGCTCGATATTGTATTCTACATATTCTAGATACAACCACTATTAAAGAACATGACCTTTACTTTCGATTCCACCCGGCTAGCTAATGCTACATTATGTTGTAATTCTGGAATAAATATATTTCCTGTCATTAGAACTGTTCTGTTGCCCCTCTACCTTCTTCCCCCCAGCAGTCACTGGTTGAGTGGGCCATGCATGCGAGAGCAGGAGGCAGTGCCCTGCGTTCTTTAACAGTGACGTGTGAATGGTTAATAATGAAACAGGTTATGAATTATTCCGCCGGATGGGATCTGTTCGTGCAGCTCAGCACAGAGTTCTATCTCTCTGTGCGACATTCTATATATAACCTACGGTCCCTGGGTTAGAGAGGGAGCCCAGCTCTGCCATTCAAAATGAAACACCTCTGTGCTTAATATGTATAATATAATATAATATATATATATATATATAATATATCTAATATTGAGGAGCGTTTTAACCATTTCATCCTTTTATTTTTCATGACAGTATTTTGGTTTCACGGATTCTTTGTGTTATATTTCCTCTTGCGTGATGGAATGTAGTTTTCCAACCTGATTAAAAGAAGGCGGGTTACAGTGAGAGTCTGGTTATCTGGCTGTGGGAGGGTGGCGGACAAGGAGTATATATATATAGTCCTGTTCCTGACGCCTTGAGTCTGAATGGGTCTTACTGTGTGGCTGGCATTGCCAGGGTAACCGGATCGTGATCAAGCTGCTGATGCCCAGTTCAGTCTGAGCGGGCAGGCCAGGCTGGGATCACCTCGCTAGGCAGAGACCCGGCTCCAATGCTGCAGACTTCTCTGGCTCGGGTGCCTCAGCTCCAACCTGCAGTATAAAAAAAACAAAAAAATAAAATGTATGCACTCACTAAATGTAAGTCACTCTGGATAAGAGCGTCTGCTAAATGACTAAAATGTAAAATGTAAAATATCTGACTAAGCCCAGTACAGTATATTAGATATCTGACTGAGCCCAGGACAGTACGGTACAGTAGATATCTGACTGGGCCCGAGTACAGTATATATCTGACTGAACCCAGTACAGTATATATCTGACTAAGCCCAGGACAGTAGATATCTAACTGGGCCCAGGACAGCACAGTAGTGTAGATATCTGACTGAGCCCAGTAGAGTACAGTAGATATCTGACTGGTCCCAGTACAGTACATTACAGTACAGTAGATATCTCCTGAGTGGCGCAGTGGTCTAAGGCACTGCATCGCAGTGCTAACTGTGCCACTAGAGATCCTGGTTCGAATCCAGGCTCTGTCGCAGCCGGCCGCGACCGGGAGACCCATGCGCCGGAGCGCAATTGGCCCAGCGTCGTCCAGGGTAGGGGAGGGAATGGGTCGTCCAGGGTAGGGGAGGGAATGGCCGGCAGGGATGTAGCTCAGTTGATAGAGCATGGCGTTTGCAACGCCAGGGTTGTGGGTTTGATTCCCACGGGGGGCCAGTATAAAAAAAAGATATATTCACTAACTGTAAGTCGCTCTGGATAAGAGCGTCTGCTAAATGACTAAAATGTGTAAATGTAATATCTGACTAAGCCCAGTACAGCACAGTACAGTAGATATCTGACTGGTCCCAGTACAGTACATTACAGTACAGTAGATATCTGACTGGGCCCAGTACAGTAAGGTACAGTAGGGTATTGTGTAGAATCCTGTCAATAGAGATTATGACATTTTATACTGCTTGCATTCCTGCACCTCTTATAGAACATTAGCTCAAAAGTATTGTTGTCCTGCACCTAAATATAAACAGTACCAGCACCCAAAATGAGAACCGGAACCTATTTCAGTCCTGTACTGGGCTCAGTCAGTATGAAAAATGTATGCACTCACTAACTGTAAGTCGATCTGGATAAGAGCGTCTGCTAAAATGACAAAAAAATGTTTAAAAAAAATCAAAATCAAAAGTTAAGCATTGTGATAACACCAGCTAGGAAGCTAGACCATGTGGTTTCAGGAAGTTGCTTCTGCATTGTATGTTCTCTATTTATTTATTTTTGTCATTTAGCAGACGCTCTTATCCAGAGCGACTTACAGTTAGTGAATACATATATATTATTTTATTTTTTTTACTGGCCCCACGTGGGAAACGAACCCACACCCCTGGCGTTGCAAATGCCATGCTCTATCAACTGAGGTACATCCCTGCCGGCCATTCCCTCCCCTACCCTGGACGACGCTGGGACAATTGCGCTCCGCCCATGAGTCTCCCGGTCGCGGCCGGCTGCGACAGAGCCTGGATTCGAACCAGGATCTCTAGTGGCACAGCTAGCACTGCGATGCAGTGCCTTAGACCACTGCGCCACTCGGGAGAGTCTATTGAATGATAACTGGATCAATTAATATGAATTAATATGGAAACAAAAACAAAAACTCTGGAAATGTAGAATACCACCAATAGCCCATGTGTTGTTGTATCAGTGAAAATGCTGTAACAATCACTGATAACGTTATGTGTTGTAAATAAGAATGGTCTCTTTAAAAAAAATATCATTAACAATAATCCACTAGTCTTGTATTGATTCATTTAGCAGATGCTCTTATCCAGAGCAAATAGGGTTAAGTGCCTTGCTCAAGGGCACATCGACAGATTTGTTCTGGGATTAGAACCAGCGACCTTTCGGTTACTGGCACAACGCTCTTAACCACAAAGCTACCTGCCGCCAGCGTGTGAGCCCTGGAGCCAGTGGAGCCTGCAGCATTGGAGCCTGCAGTTCAGGAGTCTGCAGCACGTAGAGCCTTCAGCCTTGGAGCTGAGGTCACCGAGCCAGAGAAGCCTGCAGCATTGGAGCCTGCAGTTCAGGAGTCTGCAGCATGTAGAGCCTTCAGCCTTGGAGCTGAGGTCCCCGAGCCAGAGAAGCCTGCAGCATTGGAGCCGGGTCTCTGCCTAGCGGGGTGATCCCTGCCTGGCCTGTCCACTCAGACTGAACTGGCCATCTGAGAAATAAATGCACGTCCTTAGTAAAAAAAAGGCTAAATCAAATCAATAAATTATTTCGCTGACTCTGCTGGTGATCCATCTATATTTTGGAAAACAGTTAAGGCGCTAAATCGTGGAAATTCCTCTCCTTCCCTACCCAAGCAAGTTATACTGAACTCTGACATCATTATTGATTTTTTTGTTTGAAATAAATGTTGGTTTAATAGACCCGGGTCAGTCCTTAAACTGCCCCGTCCCTCTCCCAGCCGCTAGTCCAGTTGATAGAGGACCAGACGACCCCCAGTGAATCCTTGTACTCTCTGGAGCAACTGTCTCCTTCTGATGTATTGGAACCACTACTTATGATTGATGTAAAAACATCTGCTGGGGCTGATATGCTTGATCCCCTTCTCATTACAGCTTTCTGCTCCATTGATTGCGGAAGCATTAACACATATTTTTTAACTTGACAATTATATCGAGTACTATCCCTATAGTTTGGAAGGCGGACCATGTGCTTCGTTTACATGAAGGTGGCGACCCGAGTGATCTGAATAATTATCGTCCCATTTCCAAACTCTCTTGCCTAGCAAAAATCCTGGAATCATTGATTAATACTCAGCTTAGATCCCTTTTAACTGCTACATCTTTTCCTAATGGAAAACAGTCTGGGTTCAGACCAGTGCATAGTACCATCTCTGCTACTTCTATTTGTGACATCTTCTATGATGTCATAAATTGTTTCGATACGAAGAAACACTGTGCTGCCCTCTTCATTGATCTGTCCAAGGCTTTTGGTTAAATAAAAGTTAAATAAAAAAAATAATACAAAAAAAGTCAGATATCTACTGTACTGTACTGTGCTTAGTCGGGTATCTAATATAATGTACTGGGTTCAGTCAGATATCTACTGTACTGGGCTCAGTTCGATATCTACTGTACTGGGTTCAGTCAGATATCTACTGTACTGGGCTCAGTTCGATATCTACTGTACTGGGTTCAGTCAGATATATACTGTACTGTACTGGGTTCCATCAGATATGTATTGTACTGTACTGGGCTCAGTCAGATATCTACTGTACTGTACTGGGCTCAGTCAGATATCTACTGTACTGTACTGGGCTCAGTCAGATATCTACTGTACTGTACTGGGTTCAGTCAGATATCTACTGTACTGGGATCATTCAGATATCTACTGTACTGTACTGGGCTCAGTTCGATATCTACTGTACTGGGCTCAGTCAGATATCTACTGTTCTGTACTGGGTTCAGTCAGATATCAAATCAAATCAAATCAAATTTTATTGGCCACATGCGCCGAATACAACAGGTGCAGACATTACAGTGAAATGCTTACTTACAAGCCCTTAACCAACAGTGCATTTATTTTTAATAAAAAAGTAGAATAAAACAACAAAAAGGTATTGACGACAGTAGATATCTGACTGAGCCCAGTACAGGACAGTACAGTAGATATATGACTGATTACAGCACTTGACTACATGCGACAAAACAATCTTTCTCAGCCAATCATCAGTCATTTGTGTAAAAGCTGTGCTTATTGAACGTCCTTCCCTATAAGTGTGCTAAAAGTCTGTTTTCAATTTGTTTACTGTGAAATAGCATTATATCTGGTCAAACACCATTTTTTTCAGAACTTTACTAAGGGTTGGTAACAGGCTGATTGGTCGACTATTTGAGCCAGTAAAGGGGGCTTTACTATTCTTAGGTAGCGTAATTAATTTTGCCAGCGGTGTAAAGTACTTAAGTAAAAATACTTTAAAGTACTACTTAAGTAGTTTTTGGGGGTGTCTGTACTTTACTTTACTATTTATTTAGTGTTCTGTGGGCGGACGGCCATAAGATAATACCTCCTATGATGAAGTGTTCTGTGGGCGGACGGCCATAAGATAATACCTCCTATGATGAAGTGTTCTGTGGGCGGACGGCCATAAGATAATACCTCCTATGATGAAGTGTTCTGTGGGCGGACGGCCATAAGATAATACCTCCTATGATGAAGTGTTCTGTGGGCGGACGGCCAGTGACCAACAACCAGCTCATAGATGGAAGGTGTTGCCATGGTATTAAGGAGATACAGTTCTCATCAAAATATATCCTTAAATATACAGTAATAGCCATATCAAATCAAATCACATTTTATTTGTCACATACACGTGTTTAGCAGATGTTATTGTGGGTGTAGCGAAATCCAATACACACAAATCTAAGTAAGGAATGGAATTAAGAATATATACATATATGGACAAGCAATAACAGAGCGGCATGGACTAAGATACAGAAGAATATTATAGAATAGAATGCAGTATATACATACAGTGGGGAAAAAAAGTATTTAATTTTCATCATAGGTACACGTCAACTATGACAGACAAATTGAGAAAAAAAATCCAGAAAATCACATTGTAGGATTTTTCATGAATTTATTTGCAAATTATGGTGGAAAATAAGTATTTGGTCACCTATAAACATGCAACATTTCTGGCTCTCACAGACCTGTAACTTCTTCTTTAAGAGGCTCCTCTGTCCTCCACTCGTTACCTGTATTAATGGCACCTGTTTGAACTTGTTATCAGTATAAAAGACACCTGTCCACAACCTCAAACAGTCACACTCCAAACTCCACTATGGCCAAGACCAAAGAGCTGTCAAAGGACACCAGAAACACAATTGTAGACCTGCACCAGGCTGGGAAGACTGAATCTGCAATAGGTAAGCAGCTTGGTTTGAAGAAATCAACTGTGGGAGCAATTATTAGGAAATGTAAGACATACAAGACCACTGATAATCTCCCTCGATCTGGGGCTCCACGCAAGATCTCACCCCGTGGGGTCAAAATGATCACAAGAACGGTGAGCAAAAATCCCAGAACCACACGGGGGGACCTAGTGAATGACCTGCTGAGAGCTGGGACCAAAGTAACAAAGCCTACCATCAGTAACACACTACGCCGCCAGGGACTCAAATCCTGCAGTGCCAGACGTGTCCCCCTGCTTAAGCCAGTACATGTCCAGGCCCGTCTGAAGTTTGCTAGAGTGCATTTGGATGATCCAGAAGAGGATTGGGAAAATGTCATATGGTCAGATGAAACCAAAATATAACTTTTTGGTAAAAACTCAACTCGTCGTGTTTGGAGGACAAAGAATGCTGAGTTGCATCCAAAGAACACCATGCCTACTGTGAAGCATGGGGGTAGAAACATCATGCTTTGGGGCTGTTTTTCTGCAAAGGGACCAGGACGACTGATCCGTGTAAAGGAAAGAATGAATGGGGCCATGTATCGTGAGATTTTGAGTGAAAACCTCCTTCCATCAGCAAGTGCATTGAAGATGAAACGTGGCTGGGTCTTTCAGCATGACAATGATCCCAAACACACCGCCCGGGCAACGAAGGAGTGGCTTCGTAAGAAGCATTTCAAGGTCCTGGAGTGGCCTAGCCAGTCTCCAGATCTCAACCCCATAGAAAATCTTTGGAGGGAGTTGAAAGTCCGTGTTGCCCAGCGACAGCCCCAAAACATCACTGCTCTAGAGGAGATCTGCATGGAGGAATGGGCCAAAATACCAGCAACAGTGTGTGAAAACCTTGTGAAGACTTACAGAAAACGTTTGACCTGTGTCATTGCCAACAAAGTGTATATAACAAAGTATTGAGAAACTTTTGTTATTGACCAAATACTTATTTTCCACCATAATTTGCAAATAAATTCATTAAAAATCCTACAATGTGATTTTCTGGATTTTTTTCCTCATTTTGTCTGTCATAGTTGACGTGTACCTATGATGAAAATTACAGGCCTCTCTCATCTTTTTAAGTGGGAGAACTTGCACAATTGGTGGCTGACTAAATACTTTTTTCCCCCACTGTATGAGATGAGTAATGCAAGATATGTAAACATTATTAAAGTGACTAGTGTTCAATTTCTTAAAGTGGCCAGTGATTTCAATAGCCAGCAGCAGCCTATAATGTGCTAGTGGTGGCTATTTAACAGTCTGATGGCCTTGAGATAGAAGTTGTTTTTCAGTCTCTCAGTCCCAGCTTTGATGCAGCTGTACTGACCTCGCCTTCTGGATGATATCGGGGTGAACAGGCAGTGGCTCGGGTGGTTGATGTCTTGATGATTTTTTTGGCCTTCCTGTGACATCGGGTGCTGTAGGTGTCCTGGAGGGCAGGTAGTTTGCCCCCGGTAATGCGTTCGGCAGACCGCACCACCCTCTGGAGAGCCCTGCGGTTGCGGGCGGTGCAGTTGCCGTACCAGGTGGTGATACAGCCCGACAGGATGCTCTCAATTGTGCATCTGTAAAAGTTTGTGAGGGTTTTAGGTGCCAAGCCACATTTCTTCAGCCTCCTGAGGTTGAAGAGGCTCTGTTGCGCCTTCTTCACCACACTGTCTGCGTGGGTGGACCATTTCAGATTGTCAGTGATGTGTACGCCAAGGAACTTGAAGCGTTTTACCTTCTCCACTGCAGTCCCGTTGATGTGGATAGGGGGTACACCCTCTGCTGTTTCCTGAAGTCCACGATCATCTCCTTTGTTTTGTTGATGTTGAGTGAGAGGTTATTTTCCTGGCACCACACTCCCAGAGCCCTCACCTCCTCCCTGTAGGCTATCTCGTCATTGTTGGGAATCAAGCCTACTACTGTTGTGTCGTCTGCAAACTTGATGATTGAGTTGGAGGCGTGCTTGGCCACGCAGTCATGGGTGAACAGGGAGTACAGGAGGGGGCTGAGCACGCACCCTTCAGGAAGTCCAGGATCCAGTTGCACAGGGCGGGGTTCAGACCCAGGGCCTCTAGCTTAATGATGAGCTTAGAGGGTACTATGGTGTTGAATGCTGAGCTATAGTCAATGAACAGCATTCTTACATAGGTATTCCTCTTGTCCAGATGGGATAGGGCAGTGTGCAGTGTGATGGCGATTGTATCGTCTGTGGATCTATTGGGGCGGTAAGCAAATTGAAGTGGGTCTAGGGTGACAGGTAAGGTAGAGTTAATATGATCCTTGACTAGTCTCTCAAAGCACTTCATGATGACAGAGGTGAGTGCTACGGGGCGATAGTCATTTAGTTCAGTTACCTTTGCTTTCTTGGAAGACTTACAGTGAGAGACCTGTGAAAGCTTATGGTAACACTTCACTGTAGGTATCCTTATGAATGCATTCTATTGAGAGCAACTGTAGGCTAATATTTTTATGTTGTTGCATTTAATCATTTGATCCAATCTTCTGCTTTTCTTTATTTTTAGAATAATGTTGATCCATATTTCTCTATTTTTTCTCATTTCAGGCCACAATCGGAATAGACTTCCTGTCAAAAACCATGTACCTGGAAGACCGAACGGTAAGTAGCTCAATCTAAAACACACAGGGACACAGTGTCAGAGAGAAAAGTTCATTTGCTCATAACCCAAGGCTCTCTACTGCCATTTTAGTGTCAACACCAGGGCCACTTCTATCTCTCTGTGAAATATCACATCACCTCAGTTTTAGGTATCCTGGCCTGCGGTCCAAATGGCACCCTATTCCTTATGTGGTGCACTACTGTAGACCATGGCCCCATAGGGCTCTGAACCCTTAATATACACAGTCATTGGTCCTGAATAGGGCTGTTATGGTGATCACACTGCAAGTCATGATGCGGTCAAATTCCACGTGACCGTTGAGTCGTGCCGCTGATGGTCATACCAAACGGCCAGTCACTAACGGCCTGGTACTAACGGCCTGGTACTAACGGCCTGTCACTAACGGCCTGTACTAACGGCCTGGTACTAAGGCCTGTACTAACGCCTGGTACTAACGGCCTGGTACTAAGGACTACGCCTGTAACGGCCCGTCACTAACGGCCGTCCTAACGGCCTGTACTAACGGCCAGTCATAACGCTGGTACTAACGTACTAACGGCTTGTACTAACGGCCTGGTACTAACGCCTGGTTAGTCGCCAGTCACTAACGCTGGTACTAACGGTCATAACGGCAGGCACTAACGGCGTCTAACGGCCTGGACTAAGGCCTGGTACTAAGGCCTGGTACTAACGGCCTGGTACTAACGGCCTGGTACTAACGGCCTGGACTAACGGCCGTCATAACGGCTGGTACTAACGGCCTGGACACGGCCTGGTACTAACGGCCAGGTACTAACGGCCGGTACTAAGGCCTGGTACTAACGGCCTGAGGGTACTAACGGCCGTACTAACGGTCGTGGTATAACGGCCTGGTACTAACGGCCAGTCACTAAGGCCTGGTACTAACGGGCACTACGGTCTAACGGCCTGGTACTAACGGCCGGTACTAACGGCCATGGCATAACGGCCTGGTACTAACGGCCTTCGCGTAATAACGGCCTGGTATAACGGCCTGGTACTAACGGCCTGGTACTAACGGCCGTCTAACGGCCAGTCACTAACGGCCTGGTACTAACGGCCTGGTACTACCTAACGGCCTGGTACTAACGGCCAGTCACTAACGGCCTGGTCACTAACGGCCACACACGCCTGGTACTAACGGCTACTACGGCCTGGTACTAACGGGCACTGGACTAACGGCCTGGTACTAACGGCCGGCTACTAACGGCCTGGTACTAACGCCGTCACTAACGGCCAGTCACTAACGGTCTGGTACTAACGGCCGTACTACTGGCCTGGTACTAACGGCGGTACTAACGGCCTGGTACTAACGGCCTGGTACTAACGGCCAGTCACTAACGGCCTGGTACTAACGGTCTGGTACTAACGGCCAGTCCAGCACACGGCTGGGACTAACGGCCTGGTACTAATGGCCTGGTACTAACGGCCTGGTACTAACGGCCTGGTACTAACGGCCTGGTACTAACGGCCAGTCACTAACGGTCTGGTACTAACGGCCTGGTACTACCGGCCTGACTAACGGCCAGTCACTAACGGCTCGGTACTAACGGGTACTAACCCTGGCCTGGTACTAACGGCCTGGTACTAACGGCCTGGTACTAACGGGCCTGGCTACCTAACGGCTGGTACTAACGGCCAGTCACTAACGGCCTGGTACTAACGGCCTGGTACTAACGGCCTGGTACTAACGGCCTGGTACTAACGGCCAGTCACTAACGGCCTGGTACTAACGGCCAGTCACTAACGGCCTGGTACTAACGGCCTGGTACTAACGGCCTGGTACTAACGGCCTGGTACTAACGGCCTGGTACTAACGGCCTGGTACTAACGGCCAACTAACGGTCTGGTACTAACGGCCTGGTACTAACGGCCTGGTACTAACGGCCTGGTACTAACGGCCTGTACTAACGCGCCGGTAAACCGGTCCTGGTACTAACGGCCTGTACTAACGGCCTGGTACTAACGGCCGGTACTAACGGCTGGTACAACGGCCGGTCACTAACGGCCTGGTACTAACGGCCTGGTACTAACGGCCTGGTACTAACGGCCTGGCTACACGGCCTGGTACTAACGGCCAGTAGGCTGCTAACGGCCTGGTACTAACGGCCTTCTAACGGCCTGGATAACGGCCTGGTACTAACGGCAACTGCCGTACTAACGGCCGTTACTGGCCTGGCACTAACGGCCTGGTACTAACGGCCTGGTACTAACGGCCTGGTACTAACGGCCTGGTACTAACGGCCAGTCACTAACGGCCTGGTACTAACGGCCTGGTACTAACGGCCTGGTACTAACGGCCTGGTACTAACGGCCTGGTACTAACGGCCTGGTACTAACGGCCTGGTACTAACGGCCAGTACTAACGGCTGGTACTAACGGCCAGTACTAACGGCCTGGTACTAACGGCCATGGTACTAACGGCCTGGCACTAACGGCCTGGTACTAACGGCCTGGTACTAACGGCCTGGTACTAACGGCCTGGTACTAACGGCCAGTCACTAACGGTCTGGTACTAACGGCCTGGTACTAACGGCCTGGTACTAACGGCCTGGTACTAACGGCCTGGTACTAACGGCCAGTACTAACGGCCTGGTACTAACGGCCTTGTACTAACGGCCTGGTACTAACGCCTAACGGCCTGGTACTAACGGCCTGGTACACCGGACAGGCCAGCACTAACGGCCGTAAACGGCCTGGTACAACGGCCTGGTACTAACGGCCTGGTACTAACAGCCAGTACTAACGGCCAGAACGGCCTGGTACAACGGCCTTACTGCGTCTAACGGCCTGGTACTAACGGCCTGGTACTAACGGCCTGAGTACAACGGCCTGGTACTAACGGCCAGTAAACGGTCCTGGTACTAACGGCCTGGTACTAAACGGCCTGGTACTAACGGCCTGGTACTAACGGCCAGTACAAGCCTACAGGCCTGGTACTAACGGCCTGGTACTAAGGCCGGCCATAAACCGGACAACGCTGGTACTAACGGCTTACGGCCTGGTACTAACGGCCTGGTACTAACGGCCTGGTACTAACGGCCAGTCACTAACGGCCTGGTACTAACGGCCAGTCAACGGCTAAACGGCCTGGTACTGGCCAAGTCGGTACTAACGGCCGTACACAGGCCTTGGTCCTAAGCCTGTACTAATGCATGGTATAAAGGCATGGTAACTCGGAAGGCTGTAAGTGCCATAGGTCTACCGTCCAGTAGCCCTCTCTACGGTGGCTGCAGAAAAGGCCTGGTACAACGGCCTGGTACTAACGGCCGTCACTAACGCTGTACTAAACAGAGTTCAGCCTAGAGTAGAGGCCTGTTCTTAAGCTGGTACTAACTCTGGTATTCTAACGGCCTGGTACTAACCTGGTACTAACGGCCGTACTACGGCGTGCACTAACGCCGGTGACAAGCCTGGTACTAACGGCATACTAACGGCCAGTACTAAGGCTGTCTAACGGCCAGTTCACTAACGGCCTGGATACGGCCTTTATAACGCCTGGTACTAATGGCTATGTTATACGGCTGATGTACAAGGCCTGGTACTAAGGCCAGTCACTAACGCCTGGTCTAAGCTGGTATAACGGCTGGTACACGGCCTGGTACTAAGGCTGGTATAACGCCTGTAACGGCCAGTCACTAACGGCCAGTACTACGGCCTGGTACTAACGGCCTGGTACTAACGGCTGGTATAACGGCCAGTCATAACGGCCTGGTAAACGGCCTGTCTAACGGCCTGGTACAGGCTGTTACTGAAGTAAGGTATAACGGCCTGGTATAAGGCTGGTACTAATGCATATAATGGCAGTACTAACGGCCGGTACTAAGGCTGTCTAACGGCGTCATAACGGCTGGTACTAAGGCCTGGCAATCGGCTGGTACTAAGCCTGGTACTAACGGCCTGGTATAACGGCCTGGTATAACGGCCGTCACTAACGGCCTGGTACTAACGGCCTGGTACAACGGCCTGTACTAACGGCCTGGTACTAACGGCCTTGTATAACGCTGGTACTAAGGCCAGTCACTAACGGCTGGTACTAACGGCTGGTACTAACGGCCTTCGAGTATAACGGCTGGTACTAACGGCCTGGTACTAACGGTCTGGTACTAACGGCCTGGTACTCAGCACTCTATTGTCCCTCTAATCACTCTGACATCAATGCAAATGTGATCAAAGGTCAAATTAAACACTTCATGAGAGACCTGGCCTTCAGAGTTTGAGCGGAATAGGATCGCCCGTTGCTCAGTGAGAGCCAGCTCCTCATAGCTGGTTGATGCATGCAATGAAATAAGTGTTCCTATAAGCCCATGTTGCGCAACATTTCTATAGACTGTGCTGTGCAATTGCTTGAGAAAACAGAGTTTCGATGGCCGCTATTAAAAAGAGGAGGATCCCATCAGCTTTCTGTAGACTAGGCCTACTATATTTATTTCTCAACTTTCCTGATATTAAACACATTGCTTCGCTTTACAACCAGAGTAGCCTACCTGGCTGGCATGAAAATGAACCGGGGGAAAAGCATCCTCTATTCGCTATTCAAGTGCAGACGGATGACATGTATTTTCCCCCTGCCCCTGTTCTGACTGGTGCATGATAGGGGTCCATTCTAAATCCAAAACTAATACTACACATATTATTTAGTACATGTAAAATCCAGATTAAATTGAGAATAGTCTGATAGGGTGACAATATTATCACTTGCATTTCTTTGTGACTTTTTCAAATAGGCCTATATGTTTCGATAAGGTTTGTTTCACAATTAAAGTTGCAAAATAACCTGTAGGCCTAGGACCCCTGCAATGGGGTTGGACAGTCCGTAGCCTACGAAAGTCTAGTGAAAAATGTGTTCTCATAAGCCCAGTCATTGCGCAATCGCATGTGAAAACAGAGAATTCTTCAAATTAAGCACATTAATTCGCTTTATAACCGGTGTAGCATACATGGCATATTGAAAACATAACCGGGGAAAAGCATCCTCTATTCGCTATTCGAGTGCTGGATACGGATGACATATTTTTTTTGTGGGCCATTCTAAATCTAAAATAATTCCTCACATACAGCGCCTTCAGAAAGTATTCATACCCCTTGACTTATTCCACATTTGGTTGTAGAGTAAGCACAATGTTGTTGATCCGTCATTCAGTTTTCTCCCATCACAGCCATTAAACTCTGTAACTGTTTTAAAGTCAGCATTGGCCTCAGTGTGAAATCCCTGAGCGGTTTCCTTCCTCTCCGGCAACTGAGTTAGGAAGGACGGCTGTATCTTTGTGGTGACTGGGTTTATTGATACACCATCTAAAGTGTAATTAATAACTTCACCATGCTCAAAGGGATATTCAATGTCTGCTTTTTTTTTTTTTTTACCCATCTACCAATAGGTGCCCTTCTTTGCAAGGCATTGGAAAACCTGGTTGAATCTGTTTCAAATTCACTGCTTGACCATGGGAACTTACAGATAATTGTATGTGTGGGGTTCAGAGACGAGGTAGTCATTCAAAAATCAAGTTATACACTATTATTGCACAGAGTGAGTCCATGCAACTTATTATGTGACTTGTTAAGCAAATTTTTACTCCTGAATTTATTTAGGCTTGCCGTAACAAAGGGGTTGAATACTTATTGAAAAAATTGAAAAACATAATTCCACTTTGACATTATGGGGTATTGTGTGTAGGCCAGTGACACAAAAATTCGAAATGTAATCCTTTTTAAATTCAGGCTGTAACACAAAATGTGTAAAAAGTCAAGGGGTGTGAACACTTTTTGAAGTCCCTGTACATTAGTAGGTTATATGTAAAGACCAGATTAAATTGATTAAATTGAGAATATTCTAATGGGGTGTGTCACGATCGTTAGACGGAGTAGACCAAGGCGCAGCGTGATGAACGAACATGTTTATTTATCGTTAGTGATAATACAAACAATAACCAAAACAACAAACGATACGTGCAGTCCTACGGTACAGACCAAAAGGAACAAACCAACTGGAACAAGATCCCACAACTATTGTGGGAAAACAGCCTGTATAAATATGGCTCCCAATCAGAGACAACCAGCAACAGCTGACACTCGTTGCCTCTGATTGGGAACCACTCTGGCCAACACAGAAATACAAAACTAGACTCCCGACATAGAACAACAACATAGAATGAACACACCCTGGCTCAACATATAGAGTCCCAGAACCAGGGTGTGACAGTACCCCCCCCCCCCCTAAAGGCGCGGACTGCGACCGCGCCTCAACATAGACCAAACAGGGGAGGGCTGGGTGGGCATTCCTCCTCGGAGGCGGTTCCGGCTCCGGGCTCGCCCACCACCCTCCAATACTCCCCCCCGTAGCGCCACTGGTCCGGTCTGGCCCCGCTGGCTGGAGCTGGACTGGACATCGTAGGAGCGGATTGCTTAAGCTCCGGTGTGGAGCAGCTGACCGGTACCTGACCAGGCACCGGTGACCCAGGCACGGGTTGTGCCGGACTGACGACGCGCACCCCTGGCTTGGTGCGTGGAGCAGGAACGGGCCGGACCGGGCTGACGATGCGCACCCCTGGCTTGGTGCGTGGAGCAGCAACGGGCCGGACCGGGCTGACGATGCGCACCCCTGGCTTGGTGCGTGGAGCAGGAACGGGCCGGACCGGGCTGACGATGCGCACCCCTGGCTTGGTGCGTGGAGCAGGAACGGGCCGGACCGGGCTGACGATGAGCACCCCTGGCTTGGTGCATGGAGCAGGAACGGGCCGGACCGGGCTGACGATGCGCACCCCTGGCTTGGTGCGTGGAGCAGGAACGGGCCGGACCGGGCTGACGACTCGCACCCCTGGCTTGGTGCGGGGAGCAGGAACGGGCCGGACCGGGCTGACGATGCGCACCCCTGGCTTGGTGCGTGTAGCAGGAACGGGCCGGACCGGGCTGACGATGCGCACCCCTGGCTTGGTGCGTGGAGCAGGAACGGGCCGGACCGGGCTGACGACTCGCACCCCTGGCTTGGTGCGTGGAGCAGGAACGGGCCGGACCGGGCTGACGATGCGCACCCTTGGCTTGGTGCGTGGAGCAGGAACGGGCCGGACCGGGCTGATGACTCGCACCCCTGGCCCGGTGCGTGGAGCAGGAACGGGCCAGACCGGGCTGACGATGCGCACCCCTGGCTTGGTGCGTGGAGCAGGAACGGGCCGGACCGGGCTGGCGACGCACACCGTAGGCTTGGTTGCGAAGGGCAGGAACAAGCCGGGCCGGGCTGGCGACGCGCACCCCTGGCTTGGTGCGAGGAGCAGGAACAGGCCGGACCGGGCTGGCGACGCACACCGTAGGCTTGGTGCGAGGAGCAGGAACAGGCCGGGCCGGGCTGACGATGCGCACCGTAGGCTTGGTGCGAGTGGCAGGAACAGGCCGGGCCGGGCCGGGCTGGCGACGCACACCGTAGGCTTGGTGCGAGGAGCAGGAACAGGCCGGGCCGGGCTGACGACTCGCACCGTAGGCTTGGTGCGAGGGGGCAGGAACAGGCCGGGCCGGGCTGGCGACGCACACCGTAGGCTTGGTGCGAGTGGCAGGAACAGGCCGGGCCGGGCTGGCGACGCACACCGTAGGCTTGGTGGCGAGGAGCAGGAACAGGCCGGGCCGGGCTGACGACTCGCACCGTAGGCTGGTGCGAGGGGCAGGAACAGGCCGGGCCGGGCTGGCGACGCACACCGTAGGCTTGGTGCGAGTGGCAGGAACAGGCCGGGCTGGGCTGGCGACGCACACCGTAGGCTTGGTGCGAGGAGCAAGGAACAGGCCGGGCCGGGCTGACGACTCGCACCGTAGGCTTGGTGCGAGGGGCAGGAACAGGCCGGGCCGGGCCGGGCTGGCGACGCACACCGTAGGCTTGGTGCGAGGAGCAGGAACAGGCCGGGCCGGGCTGACGACTCGCACCGTAGGCTTGGTGCGAGGGGCAGGAACAGGCCGGGCCGGGCTGGCGACGCACACCGTAGGCTTGGTGCGAGTGGCAGGAACAGGCCGGGCCGGGCTGGCGACGCACACCGTAGGCTTGGTGCGAGGAGCAGGAACAGGCCGGGCCGGGCTCGCACCGTAGGCTTGGTGCGAGGGGCAGGAACAGGCCGGGCCGGGCTGGCGACGCACACCGTAGGCTTGGTGCGAGTGGCAGGAACAGGCCGGGCTGGGCTGGCGACGCACACCGTAGGCTTGGTGCGAGGAGCAGGAAACAGGCCGGGCCGGGCTGACGACTCGCACCGTAGGCTTGGTGCGAGGGGCAGGAACAGGCCGGGCCGGGCTGGCGACGCACACCGTAGGCTTGGTGCGAGTGGCAGGAAACAGGCCGGGCCGGGCTGGCGACGCACACCGTAGGCTTGGTGCGAGGAGCAGGAACAGGCCGGGCCGGGCTGACGACTCGCACCGTAGGCTTGGTGCGAGGGGCAGGAACAGGCCGGGCCGGGCTGGCGACGCACACCGTAGGCTTGGTGCGAGTGGCAGGAACAGGCCGGGCTGGGCTGGCGACGCACACCGTAGGCTTGGTGCGAGGAGCAGGAACAGGCCGGGCCGGGCTGACGACTCCCACCGTAGGCTTGGTGCGAGGGGCAGGAACAGGCCGGGCCGTGCTGGCGACGCGCACCGTAGGCTTGGTGCGAGGGGCAGGAACAGGCCGGACCGGGCTGTGGAGACGGATAGGAGGCCTGGAGTGAAGAGCTGCCACAACCCGTCCTGGCTGAATGCCTACCCTCACACACTCTGTGTGAGGCATCAGCACAGGACGTACAGGGCTGTGTACCCGTACTGGCATAACAGCACGTGACACTGGCGCAGGATATCCGGGACCGAGGAGAGGCACTGGAGGCCACGAGCGCTGAGCCGGCACACTCCGTCCTGGCTGCATGCCCACCTTCGCACGACACGTGCGGGGTGCTCGCACAGGACGTACCGGACTATGCCGGACCACTCGTGGCACAGTACGCAGCTCCGCATACCGCGGAACCTGCCCAGTCTCATGCTGCCATGCCTGAGTACGGGGAGTTGGCTCTGCTCTCCATCCAGGCTCTGCCAACCTGCCTTCTGGCCCCCCAAACCCGGTGGCCTCCTCTCCAAATCTCCCAATTCGCCCTGTGGCAGCCTCCTGCTGCCCAGTCGCCCATGCCGTGTGCCCCCCCCTAAACATTTTCTGGGGTTGCCTCTCGTCCGTCCGACGACGACACTACTGACGCCGTTGCTCCTCTCTCGCCAGGGCCTTAATCTTAGCCCATGGCCCTTTGCCCCCGAGCATGTCCTCCCAGGACCACACTTTGCCCACCTGGGCCATCGCCAACCTCTCCAGCTCCTTTCCCGGCGCTTCCTCCCATGTCCAGGCTGCCTGCTCCTGGACACGCTGCTTGGTCCTGGTATGGTGGGATCTTCTGTCACGATCGTTAGACGGAGTAGACCAAGGCGCAGCGTGATGAACGAACATGTTTATTTATCGTTAGTGATAATACAAACAATAACCAAAACAACAAACGATACGTGCAGTCCTACGGTACAGACCAAAAGGAACAAACCAACTGGAACAAGATCCCACAACTATTGTGGGAAAACAGCCTGTATAAATATGGCTCCCAATCAGAGACAACCAGCAACAGCTGACACTCGTTGCCTCTGATTGGGAACCACTCTGGCCAACACAGAAATACAAAACTAGACTCCCGACATAGAACAACAACATAGAATGAACACACCCTGGCTCAACATATAGAGTCCCAGAACCAGGGTGTGACAGGGTGAGAATATTATCAAGTGCTTGTCAAATTGTGAATGAGAGACTGATGAAGTGTGTGCAGACTGCGCTGTCACGACTTCCTCCCCTCCTTGTTCGGGCAGGCTTCGGCGTTCGTCGTCACCGGCCTTCTAGCCACTGCCACTCCTCATCTCATCATTCCATTTGTTTTGTCTTGTTTATTACACACACCTGGTTCATATCCCCTCATCAGTCCCTGTATAAGTGTTCCCTCTGCCCCCTTGACTTTGTGTGTGATTGATTATTGTGGAGGTTAGATTAGCTCGGTGGAGCTCTTTGTATTTTGTATCGCCGGGATATTCACCCGTGTGCCTTGTGTTCCAGTGCGCCGTATTTCCACATTGGAGTGTTTGACGCATTACTGCGTACCGCTGTGTTACGGAATAAACCTTTTATTCTGTGATTTACCCTCCTGCGCCTGACTCCTAACTCACTCACCACAGAATCACACACCAAGACATGGAGTCAGCAGGAGAAGAGAACATGCCTGGAGTCGTGGCGCGGGTCCGGACGCATTCTACTATATTAGCCAGCTTGGGAGAAGTGATGGATCGGGTTCTCCAGGTCATCCAACGCCTGGAGAGGAGAGTACCCGACCCTTCAGGACCAGCTGAGCGACCGGATCCACCTACACCCCAGCACCCAGAGGGATTAATCCATCCCGACCAAGGGATTATGACGGGACAGCTGCCCGCTGCCAGGGATTCCTCCTGTAGTTAGACCTCTTCTTCTCAACCATCAGCCCTGCTCCATTGGAGCGGGAGAAGGTGTCTGCTCTCGTCTCCTGCCTCTCTGGGAAAGCCCTGGAGTGGGCCAACACGGTCTGGAGTGAAGGAGGAGCCGTGTTGGACAACTACGAGGAGTTCGCTCGCCTCTTCCGGGCAGTCTTCGATCACCCGCCCGAAGGAAGAGAGGCGGGTGAGCGGCTGGTCCAACTGAGGCAGGGGACGAGGACCGCTCAGGACTTTGCCCTGGAGTTTCGTACTCTTGCGGCTGGGTCAGGGTGGAACGAGCAGGCCCTCATCGACAGCTTCCGGTGCATCCTGCGAGAGGACGTCCGAAGGGAGCTAGCCTGACGGAATACCATGTTGACTTTTGACCAGCAGGTGGACATGGCCATCCGGTTGGACAACCTGCTAGCTGCAGGAGGACGTCCTGGAAGGGGCCTGCCCGTTTCACCCCCCCTCAACCCGGATTCAGTTCCGATGGAGCTGGGTGGTGCAGTGAACCGGGAGAACGGAGGACGACAGCTCCCGTGTCACTCTTGTGGCAGGAGAGGACATTCTGCTGCACGCTGACTTCAAGTTTCTTCTGGGTCTGGATGCGGCAGGCAGGGCACTCTCGCGTCACCCCAGGTAGCGAAAACCCAAACTCGTTCAGAGCCCTCTGCTGCACACTGCACCATACACGTCACCTTCTCTGATGACACAGTAATTTCCCAGTGTAAGGCGTTGGTCGATTCAGGTGCAGATGGGAACTTCATGGACAGGTCGTTAGCTCATAGTCTAGGTATTACGTTGGTTCCCCTATCCATTCCACTGCCCATCAAAGCACTTGACAGTCGACCATTAGGGTCAGGGTTCGTTAGGGAAGTTACAGCACCAGTCATAATGGTTACGCAAGAGACCCACCTTTTTTATTATTAAGTCTCCTGATTTCCCTGTTGTGTTGTTCTTCCCTGGTTAGCACTACACAACCCCACCTTTTCATGGTCGCAGAGGGTTCTCACAGGGTGGTCGCGAGAGTGTCAGGGTAGGTGTCTAGCTGTTTCCGTTGGTACAACCACGGTGGAAAGTCCAGACACTACCTCCACCGTGCGCATTCCCTCCGAATACCTCGATTTGGCACATGCGTTTTCCAAAACGCAGGCGACCAAATTACCACTTCATCGGGCGGGGGATTGCGCGATAAACTTCCGGGTAGACGTTGTGCCTCCCAGGAGTCATGTATATCCCCTGTCGCAGGCTGAAACGGAGGCGATGGAGACATATGTCTCCGAGTCCCTGCGCCAGGGGTTCATACATCCCTCCACTAGTTATCCTCTATCCCTCATTCCATCTGTGATCGAGTCAATGCATAGGGCGCGCTTCTTCACAAAATTAGATCTCAGGAGTGCGTACAACCTGGTGCGTATCCGGGAAGGGGATGAGTGGAAGACAGCATTCAGCACAACCACGGGGCATTACGAATACCTGGTGATGCCATATGGTTTGATGAATGCTCCATCAGTCTTCCAGTCCCATTGTGAACGAGGTGTTTCGGGACATGCTTGGTCGCGGTGTAGTGGTCTACATCGATGACATGCTGGTGTATTCTGCTACGCGCGCCGAGCATGTGTCCCTGGTTCGCAAAGTGCTGGCCGACTGTTGGAACATGACCTTTATGCCAACACAGAAAAGTGTCTATTTTTCCAACAGTCCATTTCCTTCCTCGGATACCGCATTACCACCTCAGGTGTGGAGATGGAGGGAGATCGCATTTCAGCCGTGCGTAATTGGCCGACTCCAACCACGGTAAAGGAGGTGCAGCGCTTTATTGGCTTTGCCAACTACTATTGGAGGTTTATCTGGGGCTTTGGCAAGGTCGCAGCTTCCATCACCTCTCTGTTGAAGGGTGGGCTGTCCCGGCTCCGCTGGTCTGCTGAGGCTGACAGGGCTTTCAGTAACCTAAGGGCTCTGTTCACCTCAGCACGACGTAGGGATAGGCGCTGTCCTATCTCAAAGCTCGGGCACGCCACCCAAGCTCCGCCCCTGTGCCTTCTTCTCCAAGAAGCTCAGCCCGGCGGAGCAGAACTACGACGTTGGTGATCGGTAGCTGTTGGCTGTTGTCAGAGCCCTGACCGTGTGGAGGCACTGGCTCGAGGGGGCAAAACACCCTTTCCTCGTCTGGACTGACCACCGTAACCTGGAGTACATCCCGGGCAGCGAGGAGGCTGAACCCTCGCCAGGCCAGGTGGGCCCTGTTCTTCACCCAGTTTGATTTTACACTGTCCTACATACCGGGTACAAAGAACGTGAAGGCAGACGCACTGTCACGGCTGTACGACACAGAGGAGAGGCCCATAGACAACACCCCCATACTCCCGACCTCCTGCATTGTGGCGCCGGTAGTATGGCCGGTGGACGCGGACATAGAGCGGGCGTTACGCACAGAGCCATCTCCACCTCAGTGTCCAGCTGGGCTGCGGTACGTGCCGTCTCTTGTCTGTGACTGTCTGATCTATTGGGCACACACGTCCCCCTCCTCTGGTCACCCAGGTTTCGGTCTCACAGTGCGCTGCCTGACCGGAAAGTACTGGTGGCCTACCTTGGTATCGGCCATACATACTTTCAATGTGTTTTAGGTTACCAATCGGTTCTGGCACTGTGGCACCAGAACCAGACCGAGGCTCCTGTGGTGGATGACTGGTTTCGATGCGTGGAGGAGACGTGGGACGCAGCTCACGTCCACCTCCAGCGCGCCGTGCGTCGCCAGAAGGCCAATGCTGACCGCCATCGCAGTGAAGCCTCGGTCTTTGTACCGGGTGATCGGGTCTGGCTCTCGACCCGGAATCTGCCCCTCCGTCTGATGTAGCTAGCACACACACAGATATCTCAATCAAAGTGTGCCTGACATTGATTTCATGTACATGGCATAAGAAATGTACATTTCTACCATCTAACATGCATGTCTGTCTGTGTCCAACCTTGACATTCTTGTGTGTGGGGGAGACAGTGGTTCCAGGCTGTCTGGATGTGTGAGGGAGACAGTGTCCCAGGCTGTTTGGATGTGTGAGGGAGACAGTGGTCCCAGGCTCTCTTTCTGTGTGAGGGAGACAGTGGTCCCAGGCTCTCTGGATGTGTGAGGGAGACAGTGGTCCCAGGCTCTCTGTCTGTGTGAGGGAGACAGTGGTCCCAGGCTCTCTGTCTGGATGTGTGAGGGAGTCAGTGGTCCCAGGCTCTCTTTCTGTGTGAGGGAGACAGTGGTCCCAGGCTCTCTTTCTGTGTGAGGGAGACAGTGGTCCCAGGCTCTCTGGATGTGTGAGGGAGACAGTGGTCCCAGGCTCTCTGTCTGTGTGAGGGAGACAGTGGTCCCAGGCTGTCTGGATTTGTGAGGGAGACAGTAGTCCCAGGCTCTCTGTCTGTGTGAGGGAGACAGTGGTCCCAGGCTCTCTGTCTGTGTGAGGGAGACAGTGGTCCCAGGCTGTCTGGATGTGTGAGGGAGACAGTGGTACCACTTGACTCTGTCATATCCTCACATGGCCTCTCCTATCATTGCTACGCAGACGACACACAACTAATCTACTCCTTTCCCCCTTCTGCTAACCAGGTGGCAAATCGCATCTCTGCATGTCTGGAAGACATATCAGTGTGGATGACAGATCACCACCTCAAGCTGAACCTCGGCAAGACGGAGCTGCTCTTCCTCCCGGGGAAGGACTGCCCGTTCCATGATCTCGCCATCACGGTTGACAACTCTGTTGTGTCCTCCTCCCAGAGTGCAAAAAGCCTTGGCGTGACCCTGGACAACACCCTGTCGTTCTCTGCTAACATCAAGGAGGTGACCCGATCCTGTAGGTTCATGCTCTACAACATTCGGAGAGTACGACCCTGCCTTACACAGGAAGCGGCACAGGTCCTAATCCAGGCACTTGTCATCTCACGTCTGGATTACTGCAACTCGCTGTTTTGGCTTGGCTCCCTGCCTGTGCCATTAAACCCCTACAACTCATCCAGAATGCCGCAGCCCGTCTGGTGTTCAACCTTCCCAAGTTCTCTCATGTCACCCCGCTCCTCCGCACACTCCACTGGCTTCCAGTTGAAGCTCGCATCTGCTACAAGACCATGGTGCTTGCCTACGGAGCTGTGGGGGGAACGGCAACTCCGTACCTTCAGGCTCTGATCAGTCCCTACACCCAAACGAGGGCATTGCATTCATCCACCTCTGGCCTGCTGGCCCCCCTACCTCTGCGGAAGCACAGTTCCCGCTCAGCCCAGTTAAAACTGTTTGCTGCTCAGGCACCCCAATGGTGGAACAAGCTCCCCCACGACGCCAGGACAGCGGAGTCACTCACCACCTTCTGGAGACTCTTGAAACCCCACCTCTTTAAGGAACACCTGGGATAGGATAAAGTAATCCTTCTACCCCCCCTTACCCCACCCCCCCCAAAAAATAAAAAATAATAATTATAAAACATATTGTTAAGTGGTTATCCCACTGGCTATAAGGTGAATGCACCAATTTGTAAGTCGCTCTGGATAAGAGCGTCGGCTAAATGACGTAAATGTAAATGTAAATGTCCCAGGCTGTCTGGATTTGTGAGGGAGACAGTGGCCCCATGCTGTCTGGATGTGTGATGGAGATGTGGTCCCAGGCTCTCTGTCTGTGTGAGGGAGAGGGTGGTCCCATGGTCTCTGTCTGTGTGAGGGAGAGGGTGGTCCCAGGCTCTCTGTCTGTGTGAGGGAGCCAGTGGTCCCAGGCTGTCTGGATGTGTGAGGGAGACAGTGGTCACAGGCTGTCTGGATGTGTGATGGAGATGTGGTCCCATGGTCTCTGTCTGTGTGAGGGAGAGGGTGGTCCCATGGTCTCTGTCTGTGTGAGGGAGAGGGTGGTCCCAGGCTCTCTGACTGTGTGAGGGAGACAGTGGTCCCAGGCTGTCTGGATGTGTGAGGGAGAAATTGTTCCCAGGCTCTCTGGACCTGGTGAATAATCTGACGATCCCCAGGTATCTCTCTCTGATCCCCAGGTGTCTCTCTCTGATCCCCAGGTGTGTCTCTCTGATCCCCAGGTGTGTGTCTCTCTGATCCCCAGGTGTGTCTCTCTGATCCCCAGGTGTGCCTCTCTGATCCCCAGGTGTGTCTCTCTGATCCCCAGGTGTGTCTCTCTGATCCCCAGGTGTGTCTCTCTGTTCCCCAGGTGTGTCTCTCTGATCCCCAGGTGTGTCTCTCTGATCCCCAGGTGTGTCTCTCTGATCCCCAGGTGTCTCTCTCTGATCCCCAGGTGTGTCTCTCTGATCCCCAGGTGTGTCTCTCTGATCCCCAGGTGTGTCTCTCTGATCCCCAGGTGTGTCTCTCTGATTCCCAGGTGTCTCTCTCTGATCCCCAGGTGTCTCTCTCTGATCCCCAGGTGTGTCTCTCTGATCCCCAGGTGTCTCTCTCTGATCCCCAGGTGTCTCACTCTGATCCCCAGGTGTCTCTCTCTGATCCCCAGGTGTGTCTCTCTGATCCCCAGGTGTGTCTCTCTGATCCCCAGGTGTGTCTCTCTGATCCCCAGGTGTGTCTCTCTGATCCCCATGTGTCTCTCTCTGATCCACAGGTGTCTCTCTGATCCCCAGGTGTGTCTCTCTGATCCCCAGGTGTGTCTCTCTGATTCCCAGGTGTCTCTCTCTGATCCCCAGGTGTCTCTCTCTGATCCCCAGGTGTGTCTCTCTGATCCCCAGGTGTCTCTCTCTGATCCCCAGGTGTCTCTCTCTGATCCCCAGGTGTCTCTCTCTGATCCCCAGGTGTGTCTCTCTGATCCCCAGGTGTGTCTCTCTGATCCCCAGGTGTGTCTCTCTGATCCCCAGGTGTGTCTCTCTGATCCCCATGTGTCTCTCTCTGATCCACAGGTGTCTCTCTGATCCCCAGGTGTGTCTCTCTGATCCCCAGGTGTGTCTCTCTGATTCCCAGGTGTCTCTCTCTGATCCCCAGGTGTCTCTCTCTCTGATCCCCAGGTGTGTCTCTCTGATCCCCAGGTGTCTCTCTCTGATCCCCAGGTGTGTCTCTCTGATCCCCAGGTGTCTCTCTGATCCCCAGGTGTGTCTCTCTGATCCCCAGGTGTGTCTCTCTGATCCCCAGGTGTCTCTCTCTGATCCCCAGGTGTGTCTCTCTGATCCCCAGGTGTCTCTCTGATCCCCAGGTGTGTCTCTCTGATCCCCAGGTGTCTCTTTGATCCCCAGGTGTCTCTCTGATCCCCAGGTGTCTCTCTCTGATCCCCAGGTGTGTCTCTCTGATCCCCAGGTGAGGTTGCAGCTGTGGGACACGGCAGGACAGGAGCGCTTCAGGAGTCTCATACCCTCCTACATACGAGACTCTACTGTGGCCGTGGTGGTGTATGATATTACAAGTGAGTGAGGCTCACACACACACACACACACACACATGCACACACACACACACACACACACACACACACACACACACACACACACACACACACACACACACACACACACACACACACACACACACACACACACACATATATATATTATTTTTTTAACCTTTATTTTACAATGACGGCCTACCAAAAGGCAAAAGGCCTCCTGCGGGGACGGGGGCTGAGATTAAAAATATAGGACAAAACAGACATCACGACAAGAGAGACACCACAACACTACACAAAGAGAGACACCACAACACTACATAAAGAGAGACACCACAACACTACATAAAGAGACACCACAACACTACATAAAGAGAGACACCACAACACTACATAAAGAGAGACACCACAACACTACATAAAGAGACACCACAACACTACATAAAGAGAGACACCACAACACTACATAAAGAGAGACACCACAACACTACATAAAGAGAGACACCACAACATTACATAAAGAGACACCACAACACTACATAAAGAGAGACGCCACAACACTACATAAAGAGAGACACCACAACACTACATAAAGAGACACCACAACACTACATAAAGAGAGCCACCACAACACTACATAAAGAGAGACACCACAACACTACATAAAGAGAGACACCACAACACTACATAAAGAGAGACACCACAACACTACATAAAGAGAGACGCCACAACACTACATAAAGAGACACCACAACACTACATAAAGAGAGACACCACTACACTACATAAAGAGAGACACCACAACACTACATAAAGAGAGACACCACAACACTACATAAAGAGAGACACCCAACACTACATAAAGAGAGACCCACAACACTACATAAAGAGAGAACGCCCACAACACTACATAAAGAGAGACCACCACAACACTACATAAAGAGAGACACCCCAACACTACATAAAGAGAGACGCCACAACACTACATAAAGAGAGACACCCCAACACTACATAAAGAGAGACGCCACAACACTACATAAAGAGAGACACCACAACACTACATAAAGAGAGACACCCACAAACACTACATAAAGAGAGACACCACAACACTACATAAAGAGAGACACCACAACACTACATAAGAGAGACGCCCACAACACTACATAAAGAGAGACACCACAACACTACATAAAGAGAGACACCACAACACTACATAAAGAGAGACACCACAAACACTACATAAAGAGAGACACCACAACACTACATAAAGAGAGACACCACAACACTACATAAAGAGAGACGCCACAACACTACATAAAGAGAGACACCCCAACACTACATAAAGAGAGACACCACAACACTACATAAAGAGAGACACCCCAACACTACATAAAGAGAGACACCCCAACACTACATAAAGAGAGACGCCACAACACTACATAAAGAGAGACACCCCAACACTACATAAAGAGAGACGCCACAACACTACATAAAGAGAGACGCCACAACACTACATAAAGAGAGACACCACAACACTACATAAAGAGAGACACCACAACACTACATAAAGAGAGACACCACAACACTACATAAAGAGAGACCTAAGACAACAACATAGCTTGGCAGCAACACATGACAACAACATGGCAGCAACACAACATGGTAGCAGCACAAAACATGGTACAAACATTATTGGGCACAGACAACAGCACAAAGGGCAAGAAGGTAGAGACAACAATACATCAGGCGAAGCAGCCACAACTGTCAGTAAGAGTGTCCATGATGGAGTCTTTGAATGAAGAGATGGAGATAAAACTGTCCAGTTTGAGTGTTTTTTGCAGCTCGTTCCAGTCGCTAGCTGCAGTGAACTGAAAAGAGGAGCGACCCAGGGATGTGTGTGCTTTGGGAACCTTTAACAGAATGTGACAGGCAGAACGGGTGTTGTATGTGGAGGATGAGGGCTGCAGTAGGTATCTCAGATAGGGGGGAGTGAGGCCTGAGAAGGTTTTATAAATAAGCATCAACCAGTGGGTCTTGCGACGGGTACATAGAGATGACCAGTTTACAGAGGAGTATAGAGTGCAGTGATGTGTCCTGTAAAGAGCATTGGTGGCAAATCTGATGGACGAATGGTAAAGAACATCTAGCCGCTCGAGAGCACCCTTACCTGCCGATCTATAAATTACGTCTCCGTAATCTAGCATAGGGTAGGATGGTCATCTGGATCAGGGTTCGTTTGGCAGCTGGGAGTTAAAGAGGAGCGATTACGATAGAGGAAACCAAGTCTAGATTTAACCTTAGCCTGCAGCTTTGATATGTGCTGATAGAGACACACACATCAGATTGTTCCTTTATTCTCCATAATAAACTGTGACAACTGTATTGTGTCAGGTCCCATTGAAACCATCAGTGGTTTAACTTGTTAGTTAAGAAGAAGAAGGAGCCGTCTTCTTTAACACACACAGACACACACACACACACAGACACACACACCATTATCTTGTAAGACCATATCCTGGGGAGATGAACAGTAAACCTAATTGCATTCTGAACGAGTGTGTCAAGGTCAAAACAAGTGTATTGATAGTATCAAATACTATCTTGAGTAGGGGAGAGCCGGGACAAAAGTAACACTGGGCGAAAGTAACATTTTCTCAGATAAGACAGACGCTAGGAGGATGTAGTGAAGTGAAGTAAAAAAAAAACAGCCCAGTCCGACCACGTTTTGCCGAGTTATTAACAAAAAGTGGTTTTGGAAGTTTAAAAAAAAAACGGATCCTGAAGTGTTTTTCGGTTGTAGACTTTAGTTTGTTTAGTTGTTTAAGGTTCCAAACATATGTCATGTTCTTAACCCATCTAGTGACTAAATGACAGCGTAGGTTTCAAGTATCATGCTAGCTAGTCTTGGGTGGTAGCCTGGGAGAAGATGCAGGAGAGACGGGTGGGACGAAGGTAAACTGATGACCTGGAATAAAATAAAATAAAAGTTTAAGCACAGGCCATTGTCTCCTCTAGTTCATGTTGCTTTTATAATGGTAGCAAAATATCAACGAGTGACTGAATGTTTGAAAATGATATATGACATAATTAGAATTCTGCCTTAATCTATTGACTTGATGGATCAGCTTCTCACATAAGCTTTTATCGACAGGTTAGTGGTTAAAAATATTTTATTTGTATTATTCATAAATGACCTACCTACCTGTCAAGCCATGGAAACATATCCTACTACATTCCCATTTAAGTGAGATGAGAAAATGATGGTTATGTGACCCATTTTAGTCTGATTTAATATTGTAAGGCAAAGTACTGGTAAGCATCTGCCTCTGGTGTCAAAGGTTGCGATAGAAAGTAGTTTTTTAGATTTTTGTTTTAAGCCTATCCCAAACCTTAACCCTTACCTGAACCATTCAGAGTTAATGCCGAAACGTAAGATTTCGACGTTAATGCCTAAGCTTAACCTTAAACACTTAATAATTTGACATTTGGAAGAACTTCGAAATTTGATGTTTGAGAAAAATGGATGAACGTCTAATTCTGACGTGAGACTGTGAGAGCTAGGTGCATAAAATATGGTCTCTGTAGCTCTATCGATCTCTGAGTGATTAGGAAAAAAAACTAAAAGTGTTATTGCCGTCCCAGTTCTTCGCTAGTACCCAACCAACTTGTACAACGTCATGGCATTCATGTACTGTATGTTGATGTTACACAGTATGTCTGTATATTTTGCAAACCATTATTTGGCAAAACTCAACTTTAAACAAGATGATATTTGACCAACTACTCTTTTGCTTCTGCTATTCCTCAACAGATGTGAACTCCTTCCAGCAAACATCCAAATGGATCGATGACGTCAGAACAGAAAGAGGGAGTGATGTCATAATTATGCTAGTTGGCAACAAAACAGACTTGGGAGACAAGAGGTAAGAAGTGTTATATTCAGTCATGATTTCTGGCTGCAGCCTAAATGTGCGTCCCAAATGTCACCCTATGGGCCCTGGTCTAAAGTAGTGCACTATAAAGGGAATAGGGTGTTATTTGGGACGTTTCAAAGCACTGCTCCTGGACTACATTACTTCCTTTAACTGTCCCGATTTCCATGGTTACATCTGGTGCAGCGGTCCGTGTCCAACGTCTCTCTTCTCCCTCTTTGAAAGGTCTTTGGGGTTCCAATCAAACAGAGTTAGTTGCGACACTGTCAGTCTGTCTCTACTCTAATTCAGTGACCTGGTGCTTCGTCACGCCTGAGCAAGTTCCAACTGTGTGTGTGTGTGTGTGTGTGTGTGTGTGTGTGTGTGTGTGTGTGTGTGTGTGTGTGTGAGAGAGAGAGAGAGAGAGAGAGAGAGAGAGAGAGGAGAGAGAGAGAGAGAGCAGAGAGAGAGAGAAGAGGAGAGAGAGAGAGGCACCAGGCAGAGAGAGAGAGAGAGAGGAGAGAGAGAGGCACCAGGCAGAGAGAGAGAGAGAGAGAGAGAGAGAGAGAGAGAGAGACAGAGTCACAGAGCCAGACATTGGAGAAACCCCTTAATGAAGCCAGTACTTCGCTAAAACACGTCTGACCTTCAAGTTGTCGGTCCCAGGTGTTGGTGATTGGCATTGGTGTGAGTTTTAAATGATTATCACCTTCACAGACCATGATATCAAATAGAAAGATCTCACACATCTGTGGTTGTCAAATCAACTTTGCTTTGTCACGTGCGCCGAATACAACAGGTGTAGACCTTACTGTGAAATGCTTACTGACAAGCCCTTAACCAACAATGCAGTTATAAGAAATAGAGTTAAGAAAATATTTACTAAATAAACTAAAGTAAAAAATTAAATAAAAAGTAACACAGTAAAATAACAATAACAAGGCCATATACAGTCGTTTTTCACTCCACAAATTACTTGTTAACAAACTATAGTTTTGGCAAGTCGGTTAGGACATCTACTTTGTGCACGACACAAGTATTTTTTCCAAAAATTGTTTACAGACACTAATTCCAGTGGGTCAGAAGTTTACATACACAAAGTTGACTGTGCCTTTAAACAGCTTGGAAATTTCCAGAAAATGATGATTTGGGTCAATTGGAGGTGTACCTGTGGATGTATTTCAAGGCCTACCTTCAAACTCAGTGCCTCTTTGCTTGACATCATGAGAAAATCAAAAGAAATCAACCAAGACCTCAGAAAAATAAATGTGGACCTCCACAAGTCTGGTTCATCCTTGGGAGCAATTTCAAATGCCTGAAGGTACCACGTTCATCTGTACAAACAATAGTACGCAAGTATATACACCATGGGACCACGCAGCCGTCATACCACTCAGGAAGGAGACAAGTTCTGTCTCCTAGAGATGAACGTACTTTGGTGCGAAAAGTGCAAATCAATCCCAGAACAACAGCAAAGGACCTTGGGAAGATGCTGGAGGAAACGGGTACAGAGGTATCTATATCCACAGTAAAACGAGTCCTATATCGACATAACCTGAAAGGCCGCTCAGCAAGGAAGAAGCCACTGCTCCAAAACCGCCTTAAAAAAGCCAGACTACGGTTTGCAACTGCACATGGGGACAAAGATCTTATTTTTTGGAGAAATGTTCTCTGCTCTGATGAAACAAAAATATAACTGTTTGTCCATAATGACCATCGTTATGTTTTGGAGGAAAAAGGGGATGGCTTGCAAGCCGAAGAACACCATCCCAACCGTGAAGCACGGGGGTGGCAGCATCATGTTGTGGGGGTGCTTTGCTGCAGGAGGGACTGGTGCACTTCACAAAATAGATGGCATCATGAGGAAGGAAAAGTATGTGGATATATTGAAGCAACATCTCAAGACATCAGTCAGGAAGTATAAAGTATAAAATATAGTGGTGATCCTAACTGACCTAAAACAGGGAATTTTTACTAGGATTAAATGTCAGGAATTGTGAAAAACTGAGTTTAAATGTATTTGGCTAAGGTGTATGTAAACTTCCGACTTCAACTGTACAGGGGCTACCGGTACAGATTCAATGTGTTCAGGTTAGTCGAGGTAATTTGTACATGTAGGTAGGGGTAAAGTGTCTATGCATAGATAATAAACAGCGAGTAGCAGCAGTGTAAAAACAAAGGGGGGGTCAATGTAAATAGTCCAGGTAGCCATTTCATTAATTGTTCAGCAGTCTTATGGCTTGGGGGGTAGAATCTGTTAAGGAGCCTTTTGGACCTAGACTTGGCGCTCCGGTACCGCTTGCCGTGCAGTAGCAGAGAGAACAGTCTAAGACTAGGGTGACTGGAGTCTTTGACAATTCTTTGGGCCTTCATCTGACCACCTGGTATAGAGGTCCTGGATGACAGGAAGCTTGGCCCCAGTGATGTACTGGGCCATATGCACTACCCTCTGTAGCACCTTACGGTCAGATGCCGAGCAATTGCCATACCAGGCGGTGATGCAACCGGTCAGGATGCTCTCGATGGTGCAGCTGTAGAATTCTTTGAGGATCTGTGACCCATGCCAAATCTTTTAAGTCTCCTGAGGGGGAAAAGGCGTTGTCGTGCCCTCTTCACGACTGTCTTGGTGTGTTTGGACCATGACAGTTTGTTGGTGATGTGGACACCAAGGAACTTGAAACTCTCGCCCCCCTCCACTACAGCCCTGTCGATGTGAATGGGGCCGTGTTCGGCCCTCCTTTTCCTGTAGTCCACAATCAGCTCCTTTGTCTTGCTCATGTTGAGGGAGAGGTTGTTGTCCTGGCACCACAGGGCCAGGTCTCTGACCTCCTCCCTATAGGCTGTCTCATCGTTGTCGGTGATCAGGCCTACCACTGTTGTGTCGTCAGCAAACTTAATGTTGGTGTTGGAGTTGTGCTTGGCCACGCAGTCGTGGGTGAACAGGGAGTACAGGAGGGGACTGAGCACGCACCCCTGAGGGGCCCCAGTGTTGAGGATCAGCTTGGTAGATGTGTTGTTGCCTACCCTTACCACCTGGGAGCGGCCCGTCAGGAAGTTCAGGATCCAGTTGCAGAGGGAGGTGTTTAGTTATGAGCTTTGCGGGCGCTATGGTTTTGAACGCTGAGCTGTATTCCGGTACAGAGAACAGCCTTCTCACGTAGGTGTTCCTTTTGTCCAGGTGTGAAAGGGCAGTGTGGAGTGTGATTGAGATTGCATAATCTGTGGATCTGTTGGGGCAGTATGCGAATTGGTGTGGGTCCAGGGTTTCCGGGATGATGGTGTTGATGTGCGCCGTTACCAGCCTTTCAAAGCACTTCATGTCTATCGACGTGACTGATACGGGTCGGTAGTCATTTAGGCAGGTTACCTTCGCTTTCTTGGGCACAGGGACTATGGTGGTCTGCTTGAAACATGTAGGTATTACAGACTCGGTCATGGAGAGGTTGAAAATGTCAGTGAAGACAATTGCCAGTTGGTCAGCGCATGCTCTGAGTACACGTCCTGGTAATCCGTCTGGCCCCGCGACCTTGTGAATGTTGACCTGTTTAAAGGTCTTGCTCACATTGGCTACAGAGAGCGTGATCACACGGTCGTCCAGAACAGCCGGTAGGAACCAAAATGCCTTTCATAGTCATGTGTTAAAAAGCTGTAGTAGTTATTTATGGGCGGCATGTCCGCCTATATAGCGGCACTTAGCTGGGTGATTAAAAACAACTTCAGCCTTCTGTGTTTCAGCCACATTCAATTAAACATGAAACATACCGTCAGTCTGCCTCAGTGCCGCTCCCTGCTCTCTGCTCACTGCTTCCCACTGCCTCCTTGACTGTACTGCCCAACAAACCCACTGAACCGTGAACCCAATGACACCTCTGCCTGTTCCATTTACTTATGCACCGTCACAGCCGTGCATAAACCACCACACACGAAGACTGTGTCATAAATTGCACCCTATTCCCCTTTTAGTGCACTACTTTTGACCAGGGGTCATAGGCTATATAGGGAATAGGGTGCCATTTGGGATGCAGCTCCAGTGTCTTTATTGATCTGGAGAAAGACAGGGAAGGCAGATAAAGTGCTGTGCAAGGCAGTTTCCTGAGTCAGATTGACTGGATCGGCCAATAAACGTTCAAGGAGGCGGCCATAACGGCAGAGAAAATCTGTTTCAGGCTGTAGGACAGGCGTTAGGTCAGGCTGTAGGACAGGGGTTAGGTCAGGCTGTAGGACAGGCGTTAGATCAGGCTGTAGGACAGGGGTTAGATCAGGCTGTAGGACAGGGATTAGGTCAGGCTGTAGGACAGGCGTTAGATCAGGCTGTAGGACAGGGGTTAGATCAGGCTGTAGGACAGGGATTAGGTCAGGCTGTAGGACAGGCGTTAGATCAGGCTGTAGGACAGGGATTAGGTCAGGCTGTAGGACAGGGATTAGGTCAGGCTGTAGGACAGGGGTTAGATCAGGCTGTAGGACAGGGATTAGGTCAGGCTGTAGGACAGGGATTAGGTCAGGCTGTAGGACAGGGGTTAGATCAGGCTGTAGGACAGGGATTAGGTCAGGCTGTAGGACAGGGATTAGATCAGGCTGTAGGACAGGGATTAGATCAGGCTGTAGGACAGGGATTAGGTCAGCTAGCTACCACAGGTGAGAAATAGGAGCAAAATACTGTTTTGTAGACATGGATCAGTGTGTTAAGGCTGGTGTGCTGACATGGTGCAGTGTCTTAAGGCTGGTGTGTTGACATGGTGCAGTGTGTTAAGGCTGGTGTGTTGACATGGTGCAGTGTGTTAAGGCTGGTGTGTTGACATGGTGCAGTGTGTTAAGGCTGGTGTGTAGACATGGTGCAGTGTGTTAAGGCTGGTGTGTTGACATGGTGCAGTGTGGTAAGGCTGGTGTGCTGACATGGTGCAGTGTGTTAAGGCTGGTGTGTTGACATGGTGCAGTGTGTTAAGGCTGGTGTGTTGACATGGTGCAGTGTGTTAAGGCTGGTGTGTTGACATGGTGTAGTGTGTTAAGGCTGGTGTGTTGACATGGTGCAGTGTGTTAAGGCTGGGGTGTTGACATGGTGCAGTGTGTTAAGGCTGGTGTGTTGACATGGTGCAGTGTCTTAAGGCTGGTGTGCTGACATGGTGCAGTGTGTTAAGGCTGGTGTGTTGACATGGTGCAGTGTGTTAAGGCTGGTGTGTTGACATGGTGCAGTGTGTTAAGGCTGGTGTGTTGACATGGTGCAGTGTGTTAAGGCTGGTGTGTAGACATGGTGCAGTGTGTTAAGGCTGGTGTGTTGACATGGTGCAGTCTATTAAGGCTGGTGTGTAGACATGGTGCAGTGTGTTAAGGCTGGTGTGTTGACATGGTGCAGTGTATTAAGGCTGGTGTGTTGACATGGTGCAGTGTGTTAAGGCTGGTGTGTAGACATGGTGCAGTGTGTTAAGGCTGGTGTGTTGACATGGTGCAGTGTGTTAAGGCTGGTGTGTAGACATGGTGCAGTGTGTTAAGGCTGGTGTGTTGACATGGTGCAGTGTGTTAAGGCTGGTGTGTAGACATGGTGCAGTGTGTTAAGGCTGGTGTGTTGACATGGTGCAGTGTGTTAAGGCTGGTGTGTAGACATGGTGCAGTGTGTTAAGGCTGGTGTGTAGACATGGTGCAGTGTGTTAAGGCTAGTGTGTTGACATGGTGCAGTGTGTTAAGGCTGGTGTGTTGACATGGTGCAGTGTGTTAAGGCTGGTGTGTTGACATGGTGCAGTGTGTTAACATTTACATTTACGTCATTTAGCAGACGTTAAGGCTGGTGTGTTGACATGGTGCAGTGTGTTAAGGCTGGTGTGTTGACATGGTGCAGTGTGTTAAGGCTGGTGTGTTGACATGGTGCAGTGTGTTAAGGCTGGTGTGTTGACATGGTGCAGTGTGTTAAGGCTGGTGTGTTGACATGGTGCAGTGTGTTAAGGCTGGTGTGACTGGCCTGGCCTTAGAGTCAGAGCAGACCAGACATGGACACAGGCAGTTTGTGACTGGCTGTACTGCTTGTCACTTAAGGTAGAATTATATATGGCCGACTAGGGCTGATTTGTCTTTTATACGGATTGGATATATTTCAATTTGATTCTGAGTAGTATGGTCACTATATGTCGGTATTTCTTATAAGCTCTTTGAACACATTAGTTTTCACTGTGATGAAGCACAGATAATTGTATTCCTTACCTGTTAAGATCAGCAATGAATGTAGCAGATAGTCCTGGGCCCTGTTTCCCAAAAGCATCTTAAGGCTAAGTTCATTGTTAGAACCTTCGTAGGAGCATCGTTAAATCTCCGAGCTGTTTCCCAAAACCATCGTTAATAGCGTTGCACTTGAAAAAACGCTCTGAATCTAACGCCTGCTTCAGACCACTCGTAGAACGGCTAGGTGCGTTGTTAGATGCTTTTTCTACCCTCCCGCGTCACTTTGTACACAGAAGATCTCTGCTAAACATAGAATCAAATTGGTTTATCTGTCTCTCTGTGACCGCCGATAACTTCAGAACAAAGTTGACTACAAATACAAAAGTTGGTAATGTCTTTGCAATTGATACAAACAAGCCATATATAAAAAGATGCTTCAAATGAAAACCGAAATGACTGCATTAAAATATAACAGTAGGCTATAGGCCTATTTCAATCGTATTGAAATACATTTCATGTTCAATCAATTGAGTTCTATTTTGCTACCTGTAGGCTACTGTCTGTAATTATATTTCATGTAGCCCAACGTGCGCAACGATGTGCCAAATCAGTGATTTAGTGCATTTAGTATAAACCGCCTCAATATTTGCAGCCGTAGGTGATAATATCTCTCTAGAAGCTGATCCGTCGTCAGTATTGTGAAATAATTGAACACATTTTAAGGAAAGATTTGAATGGAGAAAGCTGACGGCAGAGGCTGATTTTTCATCTCTACTTGAACGTTTAACCCTATTCTCAACCGGCTGGTAGAGCATATTGACGGAGCATATTGACGGAGCATATTGACGGAGCATATTGACAGTGCATCAATTTACATAATTATTATCCTTCTGGGTTGCTGCAGTTTCGTGTTGTGGCACTCTAACTCTGCCCACTCAGAGGGCTGTAAGAACACTCAAAATCACTCACCAAAGATAAAAGGCAGGAATTCAGTTGGTGAGCAATGAATATTGCGTCATTCCTGTTAAAGAAGAGACCTTGAAGAGTAGGAATATGTAAATATATTGTTAAAATGTAAAAACAACCAGGCGGTTTATATGTCAGTAAAAGTATGGTGGACTAAGATTAGGGTAAGGACATTTTCTGT
The DNA here is from genome assembly GCA_902810595.1 of Coregonus sp. 'balchen'. NCBI lineage: Eukaryota > Metazoa > Chordata > Actinopteri > Salmoniformes > Salmonidae > Coregonus > Coregonus sp. 'balchen'. The sequence continues at coordinate 60,603,000 of LR778263.1, forward strand.
TAAAAATACTTTGGTGAAAATATGACTGAATTGTTGACAAGATACTATATTATGTAGCATAAACTACCAGTCAAAAGTTTGGACACACCTACTCATTCAATGGTCTTTATTTTTACTATTTTTTGCATTGTAGAATAATATTGAAGACAGCAAAACTATGAAATAACACATATGGAATCATGTAGTAACCAAAAAGTGTTAAACAAATCAAAGTATATTTTGAGATTCTTCAAAGTAGCCACCCTTTGCCTTGATGACAGCTTTGCACACACTTGGCATTCTCTCAACCAGCTTCACCTGGAATGCTCTTCCAACTATCTTGAAGGAGTTCCCACATATGCTGAGCACTTGTTGGCTGCTTTTCCTTCACTCTGCGTTCCGACTCATCCCAAACCATCTCAATTGGGTTGAGGTCGGGGGATTGTGGAGGCCAGGTCTTCTGATGCAGCACTCCATCACTCTCCTTCTTGGTAAAATAGCCCTTACACAGCCTGGAGGTGTGTTGGGTCATTGTCCTGTTGAAAAACCAATTATAGGATTTTATTTTAGGAATAAGGCCTGTTTTTCTTTTGAAGCCAGAAGGAGGCTAGTATCAGCTACATTTATGCCTTTACTAGACTATGGGGATATTTTATATATGAATGCTTCCGCTCAGTGTTTGAGATCAATTGACACTCTTTATCATGGTACTTTGAGATTTATTTTAAACTGCAAAACCCTTACGCACCACTGTACTTTGTATACCAGGGTTGGCTGGCCTTCTCTAGTCACTCGTAGGCTCAGTCACTGGTATACTTTTATTTACAAAGCCATTTTGGGTTTACTACCTTTTTATTTGGGCATTTTTATTGTTCAGAAATGTGGTGGGTACTCTCTTCGTTCACTGGACTTTATCCTGCTAACTGTTCCAAATGTCCGAACTGAATTTGGTAAAAGGTCTTTTATGTACTCTGCGCCATCGTCTTGGAACACCTTACAAAATAATTTTAAACTGGAAGAACTTGTCCCGATTGGTGTTTTTAAATCTCTGATGAAGGATTTTGAGGCTGATTCCCTGACCTGTCAATGTCTTTAATTTGCTGTTTTTGATATTGTTATACTCTTGTGAATTCATGAATGGTTTTTACTAGATTACTTGTAGTTTTTCATGTTGTCTGTCTGTAATTTTTTTGTAATGACTTGGTGCTGCCTATCTTGGCCAGGACGCTCTTGAAAAATAGATTTTAAATCTCAATGAGCCCTTCCTGGTTAAATAAAGGTTAAATAAAAAATAAAATAGTCCCACTAAGCCCAAACCAGATGGGATGGCGAATCGCTGTAGAATGCTGTGGTAGCCATGCTGGTTAAGTGTGACTTGAATTCTAAATAAATCACAGACAGTGTCACCAGCAAAGCACCCCCACACCATAACACCTTCTCCTCCATGCTTTACGGTGGGAAATACACATGCAGAGATCATCCGTTCACCCACACCACGTCTCACAAAGACAAGGCGGTTGGAACCCAAAATCTCCAATTTGGACTCCAGACCAAAGGACACATTTCCACCGGTCTAATGTCCATTGCTCATGTTTCTTGGCCCAAGCAAGTCTCTTCTTATTATTGGTGTCCTTTAGTAGTGGTTTATTTGCAGCAATTCGACCATGAAGGCCTGATTCATACAGTCCCCTCTGAACAGTTGATGTTGATGTTGAGATGTGTCTGTTACTTGAACTCTGTGAAGCATTTATTTGGGCTGCGATTTCTGAGGCTGGTAAATTCTAATAAACTTATCCTCTGCAGCAGAGGTAACTCTGGGTCTTCCATTCCCGTCACGGTCCTCATGAGAGCCAGTTTCATCATAGCGCTTGATGGTTTTTGCGACTGCACTTGAAGAAATGTTCCGTATTGACTGACCTTCATGTCTTAAAGTAATGATGGACTGTAGTTTCTCTTTGCTTATTTGAGCTGTTCTTGCCATAATATGGACTTGGTATTTTACCAAATAGGGCTATCTTCTGTATACCACCCCTACCTTGTCACAGCACAACTAATTGGCTCAAACTCATTAAAAAGGAAAGAAATTCCACAAATTACCTTTTAAGAAGACACACCTGTTTAATGAAATGCATTCCAGGTGACTACCTCATGAAGCTAGTTGAGAGAATGCCAAGAGTGTGCAAAGCTGTCATCAAGGCAAAGGGTGGTTATTTGAAGAATCTCAAATATATTTTGATTTGTTTAACACTTTTTTGGTTACTACATGATTCCATATGTGTTATTTCATAGTTTTGATGTCTTCACTATTATTCTACAATGTAGAAAATTGTAAAAATAAAGAAAAACCACTTTTCATGTCCATCGGGTAAATTAATTAATATTCAGTCTAAAGGTTGCATATAAAATAATGCCTATAATAGACATTTATTAACTCAAAATGTAGTCTGACACATGATTGAAGAACCTAGATCATTTGAAATTCAAGAAAACCATTTGGGGGGAGATTGCACACACTGAAATTTGACTTCAGTCCTCATTCAACAATGCTTACCTACCTATGAAAGCCATTGAAGCAGAACTAAAGTAATTTATGTAATATTTTTTAGATTAGTAAAAATGCTATGCAAATTGACATTCTAATGTTGGTCTCTTTCGCTTGGTAGAACTCTGTTATTTCCAAATTAAACATCAAGTTTAGAAAAAATTATTGGAGTTCTTATTTAAGTTGTTAGTAATAGGATTGTAAGGTTAAATACTTTTATTTAATGCATTTATGCACAAATATTGATATGATAACCATCAAATTGAAGTAAACTTGGAGTCACGCGATGATGGTGTGCGATGCTCCCAACTACGACTCAGGAAGGCATGCAGTTTAACTTCACAGGGTGGTGAAAGTGCACGGTGTTGAGTTTGATGCTCCTTTCCAATAAATATCGAGATTCTTATTCTGGTGAGATGCTGATCGATCCTTGGCTGCTTTTTGACAAATAAAAATAATCCATCTCTTATCCATAATAATCTCATCATATAGACTAGCCGACCCTCACTGTATCTGTGAGCTGTTGGAAAGACCACACATGCCAAGACCAGAGTGGGCACATTTGCTATTTAACAAAACAGTTTTTGTGACAAAACTATCGGTAGAGTTGAAAATGCGATTTTTTATTTGGGACATGAAATTCTTAAGCGAAAAAGTACCTTTCATGTGCGCTACTTCATCACTGCTTTTTATCTGAAACAAGTCCGTTCAGTGGAAACACCACTGGTGGGACAATGCGCAGATTTTATTTATGCAGATTTTAGAATATTCACATAAAAATCTGTCGCCAATTGGATGGAAACCTAGCTCCAGTCTTTATACTCCAGTATTTGTTTTATTCTTATGACTGTTCAGTTCCTCCCTCCCTCCCCTCCCTGAATCCTCAGTTCCCCCCTCCCTCCCCTCCCTGAATCCTCAGTTCCCCCCTCCCTCCCCTCCCTGGATCCCCAGTTCCCCCTCCCTGAATCCTCAGTTCCTCCCTCCCTCCCCTCCCCGAATCCTCAGTTCCCCCCTCCCTCCCTCCCCTCCCTGAATCCTCAGTTCCCCCCTCCCTCCCCTCCCCGAATCCTCAGTTCCCCCCTCCCTCCCTCCCCTCCCTGAATCCTCAGTTCCTCCCTCTCTCCCCTCCCCGAATCCTCAGTTCCCCCCTCCCTCCCTCCCCTCCCTGAATCCTCAGTTCCCCCCTCCCTCCCCTCCCTGAATCCTCAGTTCCCCCCCCTCCCCTCCCTGGATCCCCAGTTCCCCCTCCCTGAATCCTCAGTTCCTCCCTCCCTCCCCTCCCCGAATCCTCAGTTCCCCCCTCCCTCCCTCCCCTCCCTGAATCCTCAGTTCCCCCCTCCCTCCCCTCCCCGAATCCTCAGTTCCCCCCTCCCTCCCTCCCCTCCCTGAATCCTCAGTTCCTCCCTCTCTCCCCTCCCCGAATCCTCAGTTCCCCCCTCCCTCCCTCCCCTCCCTGAATCCTCAGTTCCCCCCTCCCTCCCCTCCCTGAATCCTCAGTTCCCCCCCTCCCTCCCCTCCCTGGATCCCCAGTTCCCCCTCCCTGAATCCTCAGTTCCCCCCTCCCTCCCCTCCCTGAATCCTCAGTTCCCCCCTCCCTCCCCTCCCTGAATCCTCAGATCCCCCCTCCCTCCCTCCCCTCCCTGAATCCTCAGATCCCCCCTCCCTCCCTCCCCTCCCTGAATCCTCAGTTCCTCCCTCCCTCCCTCCCTCCCTCCCCCTCCCTGAATCATCAGTTCCCCCCTCCCTCCCTCCCCCTCCCTGAATCCTCAGTTCCTCCCTCCCTCCCTCCCTCCCCCTCCCTGAATCATCAGATCCCCCCTCCCTCCCTCCCCTCCCTGAATCCTCAGTTCCTCCCTCCCTCCCCTCCCTGAATCCTCAGATCCCCCCTCCCTCCCTCCCCTCCCTGAATCCTCAGTTCCCCCCTCCCTCCCTCCCCTCCCTGAATCCTCATCTTGACTAAGAATATATTTAAGAATGCATTTAAGTTACAGTAGCTTGTTATGAATGTTTTTGCACAGAACAGCTCTTCTAAACCCTCAGAGGACATGCATGCTCTCCTCTCTCAGCATAGTAAATACAGACTGGGACTGCGTCCTAAACGACATGCTATTCCTTACATAGCGCACTACTTTTGACCCGGGTTTCCCATTTGGGATGCAGCCAGGCTGTGCTGTGCTGAGGAGAGCGAAGAAGCTGGTATTGTAGCACAGTGGGTTTAGCTACCAGGCTGCCTAGTGATCAAAATTGGTTGAAAATAAAAAAAATCCAAAAACGTCTTTTCAACGTCTTTTCAATGTCTACTGTAGACCATAATTGGAAAACAGTGTGTTTTACAGTTTTTCTCCATTGGTTTGGCTCATTTCTTGAAACAGAAATTACATTCTCAAAACTACATGGACAAACCTCCAAACCACTTGGCAATTGTTCACAACAGAATTGAATTTCTCATTCATTTCATCAAATTGCAAATGTCTAAGTACATGTCTCAATGTCTCAGTACATCTTTGCAAATGATTAAGTACAGGTAGCCTACATTTAGCACAATTTCCAAGTGAATAGATCTTGTTGATCTAAACTGATTGTTGATTCTCAGTCTAATGGTTGTTCGCTCCAAAACGTGTCAGCGTCATTTCATTGTATAAGTCATCACATGCACAATAGTCTGTTCAATTGTCAAAATTAGTCAAGAACATAATACCATGAATACCATATATGAATCCCTTGGAACATTTGATAAATTTATTACAGCAATTGACAGTCAGGTGAAACTAGAACTTGACTAACGAAGGAGGAGTTTCACACATCTCAGATGACCAATCAAACAGTATGTTTAGTTACCTGACAGGTGCTGTCCATGACTGTGAATGCTGCCAAACATGTATGTAAAGAGCTTGACCATGCAGGACCAGTACAATTTCTGAACATGGAGGCACCTGGCCAAGTAAATGAACAAGGGCAACTGCCTGCTCGAGGAAGAGGAAGAAGAAGAGGAGGAGGAGGAGTAAGGGTGCGTGGTGGTGGAATAGGGGGAAGAGGCCGAGGAGCACGAAGACACCATGCTGTCCCGGATGAAATTCGGGCCACAATTATAGACCATGTCATCAACCATGGCCTCACAATGGCGGAGGCAGGTCGCCGAGTGCAGCCTAATGTGCCTCGCTCAACAGTCTCCTCCATCATCCAAACCTTTCGCAGGGAAAACAGGTATGTAGTCAGTCAATGATGGAATTATATGTTGTATAGGACAGGACACTGTGCATAGAGCAAGAAATATATTTATTTACATATTTACCTATTCATTTAGTGTGTGTGTGTGATAGGCCTACAGTAATATCTTACCTCAATGGGATGTTATGATACTAAAAATGACAAGAAAAACATTGGAGAAAATAAACTATGGAATAGTTTATTTTCTACAGTATTGATGATACAGTTTACAGTAGTATTCCAGTCACTGTGCAGTGATGCATTAGAATTGTGGTAAAGTTACTGTAAGTAAAACAACAATACAATTACATAGGTAACTCATTCTGTAAGGAATACATAAGGTATACATTACGAATGGAGTGTTGTCCTTTGACTTCTATATCTAGGATTGGACGACAACCTTGCACAGGTGGCAGAGGAAAACTTCTCAATGAACAACAAGAACAAGAGATCTGTAACATGGTGATGGCAAATAATGCCATCACATTGAGACAGATCCGCGCTGCAATCCTACAAGACAATGCCATATTCCAAAATGTCAACTCTATAAGCATCTCCACAATAGACCGGATATTGAAGAAGCATCAGATGACAATGAAGCAAATTTACAGGGTACCATTTGAGAGGAACTCTGATAGAGTGAAAGAGCTGCGGTACCAGTATGTACATGTAAGTCAGTTACTGGTTGTCCATCATTATAACATTTTTACAATTAAGCAGTGGTTCCCAAACTTTTTTGGCTTCAGTACCCACTTTACCTGATTTGTGTATCCAGGTAATCCAGGTATGGAAGTATTTGATTTATCTGACTTCAACATTTCGCCTAAAAACTGCAGCTTACTGTATGATGCAATTATCATTATAATCCTTATTTTGAAGAATATAACATACAATAAGAAAAGGGGTCAAAGAGCTGCAATTAGTGCCTCCCATGTAAATCTATCTAATACTGTGGGTTTTACTGTAACATTTCAGTAAGTCTAGTCATTGATGATTTCCCCCCCTCCCCTTTCTGTCAAATACCCCCTGTAGTACCTCTGCATAGGGGTACATGTACCCCAGGTTTGGAACCACTGGAGTAGTGGCCAGTAGTATATTGAACTTGTGGAGAACATAGAACATTCCTATGTAATTGTCTGTAACTGTAGTGTATGACTCTTCTGTATGACTGATTTGATGTTTTCTTTTTTTACGCTATTGTAGAGAATAATGGCATTGGAAGGAAACGAGACCCATCACATCCTCGTGTTTGTGGATGAAGCTGGCTTCAACCTGGCCAAGGGCCGAAGACGTGGCCGTAATATTATTGGCCACCGGGCCATGGTGGATGTCCCAGGCCAGCGAGGGGGCAATATAACTATGTGTGCTGCCATATCGGAGAATGGTGTGGCCACTCACATCCCCAGTCTTGGCCCATACAATACACAGAAGCTCCTCATCTTCTTGGACCGCCTTCATGTTGATTTGATCCCTGAAAATGAGAGCGGTCTCGTAGGGCCTCACCTACCACAATATGTCATTGTATGGGACAATGTGAATTTCCACCGTGGCCCGCTCATCAGGGCCTGGTTCACTACTCATCCAAGGATGGTCATGGTGTTCCTACCACCTTACTCTCCTTTCCTCAATCCTATTGAGGAGTATTTCTTCCCGCTTGGAGGTGGAGAGTGTATGAGCATCGGGCTCAAGATCAGAGGTCCCTGCTCCATGCAATGGACGCTGTGTGTGAGGATATTACAGCAGATCAGTGTAGGGGATGGTTGCGACATGCACGCCGTTTCTTCCCTCGTTGCATCGCAAGGGAGAATATACGCTGTGATGTGGACGAGAATCTGTGGCCAGACAGACAGCAGCGTGTGGATGGCCAGGAGGGTGAGGACAAGCGACCAGTGAAGAACTGTTAGTTGTGAAACTCCAGCTTTATTTACAGCACTGTAGGCTGCATATAATTTTCATTGTTTTTTGTTTGTGTGTTTATATTACAGTATATTATGCTGTATACATTTTCTTTTTACTCTGATGTATGGAAGTTACTTTATGTGTGTGAATGATAATGGTTACAATTTCCTTGGCAGTATGAGTGCAATGTGTGATGTCAAACCTTGGAGGCTACTCTTACCCTAAAATCCTATTTATTTTTTTCAGTTTTATACACAATTGTATTCTGTTAGCTAGACAAAAAACAGTACAGTAACCATTGTCAATGAAGGACTGGGCTAAGACTGAAAGGTGGACATGAGGGATATTTCAATGGTCCTCTGCCATAGTGACAAAACATCTAAACATTTTGACTTGCAGTGCTTACACAATGCCAAAGGGACGAAGCATTTTGGGGGCACTGACTGTTTAAATGAGAAGGAAATTTAGTTTTGACACATGCGTGAACTGTTTTGGGAGAGGTATGAGCTTTTGCAGGTGAACCATGGTGTTGTGCCGAACCATCCACGTTATTTTGGCTAAAGCACCAAGAGTGTTGAGAACGTCCGGTCTGTTTCAAGAAATGAGCCAAAGCAATTGAGAAGGATCTTTGCCATTTTCGTGGCACTGACTCCTTATATGGGAAAGGAATTTAGTTTTGAAGCATGAGTGAACAGTTTTAGGAGAGATATGAGCTTTTGCAAGTGAGCTATAGTGTTGTGCTGAACTGTAAGACTGTTTTGCCAAATGATCTTAGAGTTTTGAGAATGTAATTTCTGTTTCAAGAAATGAGCCAAACCAATGGAGAAAAACTGTAATACATTATTTGGTGACGTGAATATACAGTGGGCTCCAAAATCACTGGCACCCCTGACTGGCAATGCACAAACAATAATTTAAAAAATGTAAACAATATAATTATAGAGATAAACTCAAAATACCAACACGTGAGAAATACTGTACTATATTAATGTTTCAATGGAACCAACCAAAATCATACAATGATTTAATACAAAATAAATGTCACCAAAATCAAGGTTTCATAATTATTGGCACTCCTCATTTAGTACTTAGGTCAACCACCTCTGGCAAGGATAACAGCATGGAGTCTTTTCCTGTAATGTTTGACAAGGTTAAGGAACACGTCTGGAGGGATTTTGGACCATTCCTCTGTGCAGATCCTTTCAAGATCCTTCACATTCTTGGGTTTGCTCTTATCAACTGCCCTCAACAACTCAGCCCACAGATTTTCGATTGGATTGAGGTCCGGCGACTGAGATGGCCATTGCAGAACATTGATTTTGTTGTCACAGAAACCATTTCTGTGTGGATCTTGAGGTATGTTTTGGGTCATTGTCTTGTTGGAAAGTCCACCTATGGCCAAGTCCCAGCCTTCTGGCAGAGGCAACCAGATTGTCAGCCAAAATGGCCTGATACATGGCCTGATACAGTCATAATTTAAATGACGTTTGCTTTTTGAAACCTGGTGACCCCAAGACGCCACCAAGGCCTGCAATACTTTCACAGTGATTATTGGGGATTTTGTTGCTTCTCTCACCATTCTCCTTCCTATCCTGGGGGGCAAAATGCATTTGCGTCCTCTACCTGTGAGGTTTTCAACTGTTCCATATCTTTTTTATTTTTTAATAATTGCCCTGACAGTGCTCAGTGGTATATTCAATCGTTTGTGGATCTTCTTGTAGCCATGACCAGATTTATGAAGGTCTACGACCATCTGTCTGTTTTGAACTGCCAGTTCTTTTGTTTTCTTCATGGTGTTGGATGACAAAGGGATATTGCATGGGTGTTACCTCATTTTTATACCCTAGTGAAACAGGAAGTGATGTAATGGCTCAATATAGTTCCTTAAGACTTAGATAAACTTAAATAAGTGGAATTTAATTCCTGGTTTAATTTTGGTAGATGTTACTTACAATAATATTTAAGGGTGCCATTCATTGTAAAACCTTGATTTGGAGGACATTGATTTTTAATTAAATCAATAAATGATTTTGGTGGGTTCCATTGGAACGTTAATATAGTACAGTATTTCTCACATGTTGGTATTTTGAGTTTCTCTCTATAATGATATTGTTTATATATTTGTTTAAGTATTGTTTGTGCATTGCCAGTCAGGGGTGGCAGTCATTTGGAGCCCACTGTATATAGCATAGTTATTTTTTTTAAAAGGGCAACTCTTTAAATGTTTCACTATTTTTATTTTTATGAAATGTACTGAGGAGGATGGTCCTCCCCTTCCTCCTCTGAGGAGCCTCCGCTGGTGAAGACTACCTCCCTGTTGTTGTTAAATGTCATCATGATATGATAAATGATGATAACTAATAACTATGTTAACTCAACCTAATATTCTTTGCATAATTATCTTGAAAGATAAGATTCTGCATGTAAACCAAGAGAATCTGTTCGGGACTGAATGGGATGACCAGCAGTAGTCCCATTGTTTGGTTTTGTCCGTCACTGCTTATTTAAGATGTCCTTCAGTCAGTGGTTTGATGTGGATTCCTGTCCTCCCCCCCCCCCCCCCCCCCCCAGGCAGATCACCATAGAGGAAGGAGAACAGCGGGCCAAGGAGCTCAGCGTCATGTTTATTGAGACCAGCGCCAAGACAGGCTACAACGTCAAACAGGTCAGTATTTATTGACGCCAGCGCCAAGACAGGCTACAACGAGAGAGAGAGAGAGATCAATTGTACATGGTTGTGCAATGGTCTATGAATGACACAGGCGAGCCAGCAGAGTAAACAGTTAGGGTGTTTAGAAGCATATTATGTCCTCTTTGTTTATCAGTTATGCTCTGCTCTGGTCATTTGTTCCATTAGTCTGAAGTAAAGCATTTTAGTCATTTAGCAGACGCTCTTATCCAGAGCGACTTACAGTTAGTGAATGCATACATTTTTCATATATACACATATTTTTTCACAGACGCAATATACTGTTAGCTTGTCTTTATCAAACCATTTATTGACTATACAGACTGATCTTGTATCGAGAGAGAGAGAGAGAGAGAGCGAGAGAGAGAGAGACAGAGAGAGAGACAGAGAGAAAGACAGAGAGAGAGACAGAGAGAGGGAGACGAGGGAGAGAAAGAGAGAGAGGAGAGAGAAGAGAAGAGAGAGAGAGAGAGAGAGAGAGATAAGAGAGAGAGAAAGAGAAGAGATAGAGAGAGATGATAGCTAGAGAGAGATAGTAGGAGAGAGAAAAAAAGACAGAGAGAGACAGAGAGAGAGCGAGGATAAAGAGATAGAGAGACAGAGATAGAGAGACAGAGATAGATATCAGATACGATATATCTCTCTCTATCTCTCTACTCTTCTAGAGCGAGAGTGTTTTTCTCTCCTAACAGACCACATTTGACCGTCGTTTATGGACCTCTGTCAAACAACAATAACATCAAATCAAATGTTATTTGTCACATGCTTCGTAAACAACCAGTGTGGACTAACAGTGAAATGCTGACTTACGGTCCCTTCCCAACAACGCAGAGAGAAAGAAAATAGAGAAATAATAGAAAAGTAAAACACGTAATAATAAAATTAATAATAAATACACAATGAGAAACGATAACTTGGCTATATACACTGGGTACCAGTACAGAGTCAATGATAACTTGGCTATATACACTGGGTACCAGTACCGAGTCAATGATAACTTGGCTATATACACTGGGTACCAGTACCGAGTCAATGATAACTTGGCTATACACACTGGTACAGTACCGAGTCAATGATAACTTGGCTATATACACTGGGTACCAGTACAGAGTCAATGATAACTTGGCTATATACACTGGGTACCAGTACTGAGTCAATGATAACTTGGCTATATACACTGGGTACCAGTACAGAGTCAATGATAACTTGGCTATATACACTGGGTACCAGTACAGAGTCTATGATAACTTGGCTATATACACTGGGTACCAGTACCGAGTCAATGATAACTTGGCTATATACACTGGGTACCAGTACCGAGTCAATGATAACTTGGCTATATACACTGGGTACCAGTACTGAGTCAATGATAACTTGGCTATATACACTGGGTACCAGTACAGAGTCGATGTGCATCGGTACGAGGTAATTGATGGAGATATGTGCATATAACTAGGATTCAAGTGACAGATAGTAATCAGTAGCAGCAGTATATGTGATGAGTCAAAAAAGTTGTAGATAGTCTGGGTAGCTACAGTATTTGGTTAACTATTTAATTAAATATTTAGCAGTCTTATGGCTTGGGGGTAGAAGCTGTTCAGGGTCCTGTTGGTTCCAGACTTGGTGCATCGGTACCGCTTGCCGTGCGGTAGCAGAGAGAACAGTCTATGACTTGGGTGGCTGGAGTTTTTTGACATTTTGTAGGGCCTTCTTGAAGGCATTTAACCACATTGCACTGTTTTCTGTTGCTCCTGGTCTAATGGCTGCCTGTTCCATATATTCATGTCCAGGATGCATATGTTTCATGATCCAAAATGAAACCAACAAGGCCTGGGACGTGTTTGTGCTGTTTGATACCTCTATAAGAGATAGAGGGGATCCACGCCCAGGAATAGAGATGAGTGTGTTACTGGGAAACGTTATGCTGTGTGTCCCAAATGGCACCCTATTCCTATAGCCTACTTTCCAATCCTTTATATAGTGCACTACTTTAGACCAGAGAATGGCACCCTATTCCTAAATCACTATTTATCCATGGCACACTATTCCCTATATAGTGCACTACTTTTGAGCTCAAAGGGCTCTTCAGCTCTCTGCCCCACTTATCGCAGAACCTCTGACCTATATTTGTAACTTTTGTTTCTGGTGTCATCCTTAAGATCTGGAGAGCGGCACAAGGTCCTCCCCCTTCTGACTTTGATAACTAACCCAATCCAGTTTCCCAATTATCTTGCCTTCCTTACTAAAGGTTTCACGCTAATAATTTTTTTTTTAACTTCTCACTCTATTGTTAATGTGCACCAATCCGGTTTTAGACCTGGACGTAGTTTCAGCTGCTACACTTGTTTAAGATGATGTGTTAAATGGCTTTAGATCTTTCAAATATTTGTGCTGCCTTATTTTCTAGACCTTTCCAAGACCATCACATTCTTATTCAAAAGGTTGAAATAGGTGGACGGAGATGACAGATAGTGTAAGCATCTGCCTCTGGTGCCGAAGGTTGCATGTTCAAATCTAGTGATAGAAAGTTGATTTGGCCTACCGAGTGGCGCAGCAGTCTAAGGCGGTGCTTGAGGCATCACTACAAGCCTGGGTTCGATCCCGGGCTGTGTCGCTGCGACCGGGAGACCCATGAGGCGGCACGCAATTGGCCCAGCGTCATCTGGGTTAGGGAGGGTTTGGCCGGCCGGGATGTCCTTGTCCCGTTCTAGCGACTCCTGTGGCGGGGCTGGGAGCAAGCCAGTTGTACGGTGTCTCCTCCGACACATTGGTGCGGCTGCTTTCCAGTTAAGTGAGCAGTGTGTCAAGAAGCAGTGCGGCAGGGCCAGACGGATTACCAGGACGTGTACTCAGAGCATGTGCTGACCAACTGGCAAGTGTCTTCACTGACATTTTCAACATGTCCCTGACTGAGTCTGTAATACCAACATGTTTCAAGCAGACCACCATAGTCCCCGTGCCCAAGGACACTAAGATAACCTGCCTAAATGACTACCATCCCATAGCACTGACGTCTGTAGCCATGAAGTGCTTTGAAAGGCTGGTCATGGCTCACATCAACACCATTATCCCAGAAACCCTAGACCCACTCCAATTTGCATACCGCCCCAACAGATCCACAGATGATGCCATCTCTATTGCACTCCACACTGCCCTTTCCCACCTGGACAAGAGGAACACCTACGTGAGAATGCTATTCATTGACTACAGCTCAGCGTTCAACACCATAGTGCCTTCAAAGCTCATCACTAAGCTAAGGATCCTGGGACTAAACACCTCCCTCTGCAACTGGATCCTGGACTTCCTGACGGGCCACCCCCAGGTGGTAAGGGTAGGTAACAACACATCTGCCACGCTGATCCTCAACACGGGGGCCCCACAGGGGTGCGTGCTCAGTCCCCTCCTGTACTCCCTGTTCATCCATGACTGCATGGCCAGGCACGACTCCAACACCATCATTAAGTTTGCCGACGACACAACAGTGGTAGGCCTGATCACCGACAACGATGAGACAGCCTATAGGGAGGAGGTCAGAGACCTGGCCGTGTGGTGCCAGGATAACAACCTCTCCCTCAACGTGACCAAGACAAAGGAGATGATTGTGGACTACAGGAAAAAAAAGAGGACTGAGCACGCCCCCATTCTCAATCGACAGGGCTGTAGTGGAACAGGTTGAGAGCTTCAAGTTCCTTGGTGTCCACATCACCAACGAACTATCATGGTCCAAACACACCAAGACAGTCGTGAAGAGGGCATGACAAAGCCTATTCCCCCTGAGGAATAGGCTTTCCTCAGATCCTCAAAAATGTATACAGCTGCACCATCGAGAGCATCCTGACTGGTTGCATCACCGCCTGGTATGGCAACTGCTCGGCCTCCGACCGCAAGGCACTACAGAGGGTAGTGCGTACGGCCCAGTACATCACTGGGGCCAAGCTTCCTGCCATCCAGGACCTCTATACCAGGCGGTGTCAGAGGAAGGCCCTTAAAATTGTCAAAGACTCCAGCCACCCTAGTCATAGACTGTTCTCTCTGCTACCGCACGGCAAGCGGTACCGCAGCGCCAAGTCTAGGTCCAAAAGGCTTCTCAACAGCTTCTACCCCCAAGCCATAAGACTCCTGAACAACTAATCATGGCTACCCAGACTATTTGCACTGCCCCCCCCCCACCCCCACCCCATCTTTTTACGCTGCTGCTACTCTGTTAATTATTTATGCATAGTCACTTTAACTCTACCAACATGTACATATTACCTCAACTACCTCAACTACCTCAACTAGCCGATGCCCCCGCACATTGACTCTGCACCGGTACCCCCCTGTATATATAGCCTCCCTACTGTTATTTTATTTTACTTCTGCTCTTTTTTCTCCACACTTTTTTGTTGCTGTTGTTTTATTTTACTTTTTTATTAAAAAATAAATGCATTGTTGGTTAAGGGCTGTAAGTAAGCATTTCATGGTAATGTCTACACCTGTTGTTTTCGGCGCATGTGGCAAATAAAATTTGATTTGATTTGATTGATACTCACCACTGCATCCTGTATGAAAAGGTTGGCTGGTCCTCATTAAAGTCCCGTAGATCACTTCACTATTCCTTTTTTGTATACAAAGTTCTACTACACAAGCTTCCAACTTACCTAACTTCGTTGTTGAAGTACAAAAACATGAGTTGCCAAACCCGTTCACAGGGTTGGTTAACTCTTGAGGTTCCTCGGGTCTCCACCGAACAAGGTAAATCCTCTTTTAGTTGGGGACCTTCTTGGGGACCTTGTTATTGAGGAATGTTTTAATTTAAAGTATTGATTGGGGACCTTCTTATTGAGGAATGTTTTTCTGTAATATTCTGTTGTGCTGCTGTATTTTTGTTTGATTTTCATTGTATCTTGTTTTGATTTTGATTTGATTTTGTCTGATGAATTGTATATGCAGGACTCCCTAGTGAAAGAGACCCTGGTCTCAATGGTGCCTCCCTGTTTAAATGAAGGTCAATTAGAAATAGGAAATAGGTACTATGGGAGATCAGAGATGTGATGATCCATCCCTCGTCCTCCTGTACTATGGGAGATCAGAGATGTGATGATCCATCCCTCGTCCTCCTGTACTATGGGAGATCAGAGATGTGATGATCCATCCCTCTTCCTCCTGTACTATGGGAGATCAGAGATGTGATGATCCATCCCTCGTCCTCTTGTACTATGGGAGATCAGAGATGTGATGATCCATCCCTCGTCCTCCTGTACTATGGGAGATCAGAGATGTGATGATCCATCCCTCGTCCTCCTGTACTATGGGAGATCAGAGATGTGATGATCCATCCCTCTTCCTCCTGTACTATGGGAGATCAGAGATGTGATGATCCATCCCTCTTCCTCCTGTACTATGGGAGATCAGAGATGTGATGATCCATCCCTCTTCCTCCTGTACTATGGGAGATCAGAGATGTGATGATCCATCCCTCTTCCTCCTGTACTATGGGAGATCAGAGATGTGATGATCCATCCCTCGTCCTCCTGTACTATGGGAGATCAGAGATGTGATGATCCATCCCTCTTCCTCCTGTACTATGGGAGATCAGAGATGTGATGATCCATCCCTCGTCCTCCTGTACTATGGGAGATCAGAGATGTGATGATCCATCCCTCGTCCTCCTGTACTATGGGAGATCAGAGATGTGTTTCTCTGTAATTGACTTGAATGTAATGAGAAGGGCAGTAGTCCCCAGAATGGGTATGGTGCGACAGAGAGGGTATGTCAAGCTGGCTGTCACCCAACCCATCCAACAGAGGGTATGTCAAGCTGGCTGTCACCCAACCCATCCAACAGAGGATATGTCAAGCTGGCTATCCCCCAACCCATCCAACAGAGGATATGTCAAGCTGGCTATCCCCCAACCCATCCAACAGAGGATATGTCAAGCTGGCTGTCACCCAACCCATCCAACAGAGGATATGTCAAGCTGGCTGTCACCCAACCCATCCAACAGAGGATATGGTCAAGCTGTGGCTGTCACCAACCCATCCAACAAGGATTGAAGCTGGTCTCATTAAAGCCGTAGTCACCCATACCTATACAAATTGGCTATGTCAAGCTCCTGTCCTAACTTCGGTAACCACAAACAGAGTTGCCAAACCCGTTGGGCTGGTAACCAAAGTCCGCATCCAGACGATATGGTAAACTGCTGTTCACCGAACCTCTGCCTTTATTGAGGATATTTTAATTAAGTATCTGTTCAGCCCAACCTCTTATGAGGATTTTTCAGTAATTTCTGTTGTGCCTAACCCATTCTCATGAGGTTATTTTCATGTGTGATTTCACTTGAATTCCCATAACAGAGGTATATGCAAGCTGGCTGTCAAAACCCTGTCTCAAGGGGCTATGTCAACTGGATGTCACATCCAACATAGGGTATTCAAGGTGCTGTACTCGACCACCCAAGGGGGTATGTCAAGCTGGCTGTCCCCTAACCCATGAAAGAGATTATGATCCATGCCTGTCACCCTGAACATGAGATCAGAGGATTGTCAGAGCGGCTTCACCCACCTCCTATGAACAGAGGATATGATCAAGCCTGCTGCTCCCCTTACTAGTAACAGAGATATGTGCAATCTCGCTGTCACCCACCATCACAGGGAGATCAAGACTGGCTGTCACCCCATCCCATCTAACAGAGGATTGTCAGATGGCTGTCCAACCCACCCAATCCCCGGTACTATGGTCAGAGCGGGCTGCACCACCCATCCAACGGTTGTCAACTGCTGTCAACATCCAACAGAGGATTTCACTGCTGTCCTCCAACATGCCAAACAGAGAATGTAACTGACTGTCACCCTCCCACTAAGGGAGGATTGTCAATGATTCACCCACCCCATCGTACTAGGGATCATGAGAGTGGCTTCACCCAACCCATCCAAACAATGGAATGTCAAGTGCTGTCATCCATCCCGTCCACCAGGATATCTCAGCTGGCGTGTACAAACCCATGCAAGAGGTATCGTCCAGCGGGCTGTCAGGAGACCAATGCTACTTGTATTGCACTGTGAATGTCAACGAGAGTCCACCAAAAGGGTATGTCAAGTGGCGTACCAAAGATCAAGGGCTGTCAAGCCACCTATCCCCCAACGATCAACGGGTATATCAACGTTTCCCCCAGTCCCGTCATGGACTGACTGGCCTTTCTGCCTACCCCTGGCCTAGTGCATGCTGGGAGCTTCCTGTCTGAGCGAGGTGATTGGGTCCACAGGTGAGGGGGGGGTGGATGGATGAGACACCCTCTTTCTCTGTTGGGGAGCATATATGAGTCACAGTGTTCTGATTCTCTCTCTCCCCCTTCTCTCTCGCTCTTTTCTCTCTCTCTCTATTTCCAGGTGTTCGGCGCCCTTGGGGGGGCCCCGGGAGGAGAGCAGCAGGAGGGAGCAAAAGGGGAATACCTTTTACGACCCTTTGCCTCAGCTTACAAGGTAACAGTAATGGTTATTTGGGGTTGATGCGTGTAAATTTTTTAAAAAAAGGTTAAAAAAATTACACCATTAGTATGTTGGAGAAGGTGGAGAAGAAATTTTTAAGTTGAAGCCCTTTAGGAAAACTAGTCTCTGAATAATGGTCCCTCAAAAATAAATGGGACAATCACAATAAATTACAATAGCAGAAAATTTTCCCCCATTAGCAGAATTTACCAACACTTTCATTGGGACAACACTTGGATGGAGCGAAACCACCAACCCCGGGGTGGCAAGGCCTTTCTTAAAAGAGTACACGGAAAGGCGGCAGATTTAAAGATTGTAACCAGGAAAAATTTTTCCCTTTCTCAGGGAACTTGCTCCTGCCTCTTCTAACCCCCCTTCTCCCGGGGAATTTCCCCCTTGAAGGCCATTTCGGTTCCCCCTGACAGGGAATTTTGAGTTCTCTGAGGGCCAGGTCTCCGTCTCTGAAGGGAATTTCGGTTCTCTTGAAGGGAATTTCCGGTTTCCCCCTGAAAGGGGGGTTTCTGGTTCTCTGAACCCAGTTGAGTTAAAAATTGGCAGGCTTTCTGGTCTCTCCTTAAAACCCGGGTTTTCCAAGGAAACTCTGACGGGAACTTTTGGTTTCTGGGGGCCCAAGGTTGTGCGGTTAAATGTAAGTGGAGGAGCTAACCCGGGGTTCTGGCTTCGGTCCCCGGCCAATTAAAAAGGGCTGCTCCGCGCTATTGGGCGGCTGCTGTGTTTAAGTGTGGGGAGAAGGCTCAGTGTGGCCCGGGCTGGGGGAAGTAGGTGCGGTTTGGGGGCTTGTCCGTCGTGGCGGGTAAAGGTGTCGGTCGCTCCCTGTGTATAGTGGCGGGTGTTAAAGGGCTGGCGGGCTGTATTTTTGTGTGTCGGGGGTTTTCCCCTGTCTCGGCTGGGTGTGTATTTTAATGTAGTGGAGGAGTTCTCCTCGTCTCGTGGCTGGTGTTATTAATGTAGGTCAGGAGTCGTTCCTCGCTGGGGGGGTGTGTGATTTAATGTAGTGTCAGGAGTCGTCTCACCTCGTCTCGGCTGGGCTGTGTGATTTAATGTAGTGTCAGGAGTCGTCTCACCTCGTCTCGGCTGGGCTGGGGTGATTTAATGTAGTGTCAGGAGTCGTCTCACCTCGTCTCGGCTGGGCTGTGTGATTTAATGTAGGGTTTAGGAGTTTGTCTCACCTCGTCTTCCCGGTGGGCTGTGTGATTAATGTAGTGAGGAGTCGTCTCCCTCGTCTGGGGTGGGCTCTGTGTGTTATTTAATGGAGTGTCAGTCTTTGCCGTTCGGCTGGGTGTGTGATTTAATGTAGTGTCAGGAGTCGTCCTCGTCTGGGCTGGGCTGTGTGATTTAATGTAGTGTCAGGAGTCGTCTCACTCGTCTCGGCTGGGCTGTGTGATTTAATGTAGTGTCAGGAGTCGTCTCACCTTGTCTGGGCTGGGCTGTGTGATTTAATGTAGTGTCAGGAGTCGTCTCACTCTTTCTCGGGCTGGGCGGGGTGTGATTTAATGTAGTGGTCAGGAGTCTTTCTCACCTCGTCCGTGGCTGTGTGATTTAATGTAGTGTCAGGAGTCGTCTCACCTCGTCTCGGCTGGGCTGGGGTGTGTGATTTAATGTAGTGTCAGGAGTCGTCTCACCTCGTCTGGGCTGGACTGTGTGATTTAATGTAGTGTCAGGAGTCGTCTCTTTTCGTGGGCTGGTGTGTAAATTAATGTGGGTGTCAGGAGTGTCCACTCGGGCTGGGTGGCTGTTGATTAATGTAGTGTAGGGGGTCGTACTAAGGTCCTGGGCTTGGATAATAGTGGGGCAAGTATGTCTGGCTGGGGGGCTGTGGGGAATGTGAAGTGTCAGGAGTCGTACCCGTCCCGGGCGGGCGTGTGAGAAGGGGGCAGGAGGCCACCGCCGGGGGCGGGGGAGGAGGAGAGGGGAGGGGAAGGGGAGGGGAGGGGGGGAAAGGAGGCAGGAGTGAGGGAGGCGGGCGGGAGAAGAGGCGGAGAGACGGCGGGGCTGGAGGAGGAAATCGTAGGTCAGGAATTCACTCGCCGGGGGGCGGGTTGGTGATAAGAGGGAGGGGGCGGGGAGACGAAGAAAGGGAGGAGTCCAGGAACCAAAGGGCCAGGGGGCCCGGAAAAGATGCACGGGGAAGATACCATTTTGCGATTACTCTCATGCCGGGCGCGGCGGGCTAGCGGCGGGAGCGCGGCGGCGGGGGAAAGAGGCGGCGGGCGGCGCGAATCGTTTATCTCATCTCCCCCTTTTCTCTCGCTAGCCAGAAAGAGGAAACTATAAGCACGTAAGATCAGCAAACCACGCATACTCATACTATCGCATCTCATCTATATCATCGATCATCCTCATCCATCTACTCTCACTCTCTCCCCCTTTCCAACTCTCTCCTTAACCTGCACTCTCTATCCCCTCCCTTCTCCCTATCTCCTCTCTACCTTCAATCCTCTCTCTCTCTCTCTCTCTCTAAAACAGAAATATGGGTTGTATTTACAATGGTGTTTGTTCTTCACTGGTTGCCCTTTTCTCAATGCAACAGGTCACAAATCTTGCTGCTGTGATGGCACACTGTGGTATTTCACCCAGTAGATAAGGGAGTTTATCAATATTTGTTTTCAAGTTCTTTGTGGGTCTGTGTAATCTGAGGGACATATGTGTCTCTAATATGGTCATACATTTGGCAGGAGGTTAGGAAGTGCAGCTCAGTTTCCACCTCATTTTGTGGGCAATGTGCTCATAGCCTGTCTTCTCTTGAGAGCCAGGTCTGCCTACGGCGGCCTTTCTCAATAGCAAGGCTATGCTCACTGAGTCTGTACATAGTCAAGGATTGTCTTAATTTTGGATCAGTCACAGTGGTCAGGTATTCTGCCGATGTGTACTCTCGGTTTAGGGCCAGATAGCATTCCAATTTGCTCTGTTTTTTGGTTGATTCTTTCCAGTGTGTCAAATAGTTATCTTTTTGCTTTCTCATAATTTGGTTGGGTCTAATTGTGTTGCTGTCCTGGGGCTCTGTGGGGTCTGTTTGTGTTTGTGAACAGAGCCCCAGAACCAGCTGGCTGAGGGTACTCCACTAGGTTAATCTATCTGTAGGTGATGGCTTTGTGGTGGAATGTGTGGGCGTCTCTTCCTTTAGGTGGTTGTAGAATTGAACAGCTCTTTTCTGGATTTTGATAACTAGCGGGTATAGTCCTAATTCTGCTCTGCATGCATTGTTTGGGGTTTTGTGGTCCACACAAAGTATATTTTGCACTACCTGTCATTGTCAAGAAAATAATAGAATCTATAGCTGGTATGATACAGCAGTGTTCTACAGTGTGTGTCACATTGGAGCTAAAGATATGGTCAGCCTTCCATCACAGCATGCTGCACCCTGATCATGTCCTCATCAACAGCTGTATCTGTGCCTAGGGAACAAGTGAGACTCACTCAAAAAAACCTACCACCATATATATATATATATCCAGCAAATTGCCAATCCTCAATTCAAAATGATTGACTTTGATGTCCAAACGAATGGACAGAGTAGTTGAGAGTCCTGCATAAACAGATACAGCATGATGACCATAGAGCTCTCTGCTTTGAATCGTTTTAGTGAGAAATGGTTAATCGTTTATTTTCTGTCCCCAGTGTTAATGGTCCCCACAGGGTAGGCAGGCTAGGGTTTCTGAATGGCCTTGCATCCCCCAATAACCCGTTTAATTTCCTAGAGTCTCAGACAGCACCATGCTCTACCAACTGAGCCACAGAGGAAGTCTACAGCTTGTTAAGACGGTTTCTGTTCACAACGGAAGTGTCAGCAAAGCTTTAACCTGATCAACAGCATCTTGGCACCAGAACAATGTTTAATCCAGTGAAGAGCCGACAGCACAATTGGACCCACTTGACTATAGTGCTGGCTGGCTGGCTGGCTGGCTGTCCCCTCCACCATTCACCTCTAGTAGCAAGCACACTGTCAAGAACCTTTGAACATTTACAAGCCTATAATAGGCGAATGCTTAGTTATGGTGTCTGAGATTTGGCCAGTTGCCTTTGTTTTTCTTCATATAATATAGACCAACTGGATAGTTGAGAGTTATATTCCTGTTCTCATCCTACTCTGTTCTGCTCTGTTCTCTTCCTACTCTGTTCTCATCCTACTCTGTTCACATCCTACTCTGTTCTCATCCTACTCTGTTCTCTTCCTACTCTGTTCTCATCCTACTCTGTTCTCATCCTACTCTGTTCTCATCCTACTCTGTTCTCATCCTACTCTGTTCTCATCCTACTCTGCTCTCTCATTAATATTTATATTGTCGCAACCCCTATTACTAGCCTGTTCAACCTCTCTTTCGTAACGTCTGAGATCCCCAGAGATTGGAAAGCTGCTGCGGTCATCCCCCTCTTCAAAGGGGGTGACACTCTAGATCCAAACTGTTACAGACCTATATCCATCCTGCCCTGCCTTTCGAAAGTTTTTGAAAGCCAAGTTAACAAATAGATCACCGACCATTTCAAATCCCACCGTACCTTCTCCGCTATGCAATCCGGTTTCCGAGCTGGTCATGGGTGCACCTCAGCCACGCTCAAGGTCCTAAATTATATTATAACCACGATCGATAATAGACAGTACTGTGCAGCCGTCTTCATCGACCTGGCCAAGGCTTTCGACTCTGTCAACCACCGCATTCTTATTGGCAGACTAAATAGCCTTGGTTTCTCAAATGACTGCCTCGCCTGGTTCACCAACTACTTCTCAGGTAGAGTTCAATGTGTCAAATCAGAGGGCCTGTTGTCTGGACCTATGGCAGTCTCTATGGGGGTGCCACAGGGTTCAATTCTTGGGCCGACTCTTTTCTCCGTGTATATCAATGATGTCGCTCTTGCTGCTGGTGACTCTCAGATCCACCTCTACGCAGACGACACCATTTTGTATACATCTGGCCCTTCATTGGACACTGTGTTAACAAACCTCCAAACGAGCTTCAATGCCATACAACACTCCTTCAGTAGCCTCCAACTGCTCTTAAACACTAGTAAAACTAAATGCATGCTCTTCAATCGAACGCTGCTGGCACCCGCCCACCGGACTAGAATCACTACTCTCGATGGGTCTGACCTAGAGTATGTGGACAACTACAAATACCTAGGTGTCTGGTTAGACTGTAAGCTCTCCTTCCAGACTCACATTAAGCATCTCCAATCCAAAGTTAAATCTAGAATCGGCTTCCTATTTCGCAACAAAGCTTCCTTCACTCATGCTGCCAAACATGCCCTCGTAAAACTGACTATCCTACCGATCCTTGACTTCTGCGAAGTCATTTACAAAATAGCCTCCAACACTCTACTCAGCAAATTGGTTGTAGTCTATCACAGTGTCATCCATTTTGTCACCAAAGCCCCATATACTACCCACCACTGTGACCTGTACGCTCTTGTTGGCTGGTCCTCACTACATATTCGTCGCCAAACCCACTGGCTCCAGGCCATCTATAAATCACTGCTAGGCAAATCCCCGCCTTATCTTAGCTCATTGGTGACCATAGCAACACCCACCCGTAGTCTGCGCTCCAGCAGGTATATCTCACTGGTCATCCCCAAAGCCAACACCTCCTTTGGCCGCCATTCCTTCCAGTTCTCTGCTGCAAATGACTGGAACGAACTGCAAAAATCTCTGAAGCTGGAGACTCTTATCTCCTTCACTAACTTTAAGCATCAGTTGTCAGAGCACCTTACTGATCACTGCACCTGTACACAGCCCATCTGAAATTAGCCCACCCAACTACCTCATCCCCATATTGTTATTTACATTGTTATTTATTTTGCTCATTTGCACCCCAGTATCTCTATTTGCACATCATCTCTTGCACATCTATCATTCCAGTGTTAATACTAATTGTAATTATTTTGCACTATGGCCTATGTATTGCCTTACCTCCATAACTTGCTACATTTGCACACACTGTATATATATTTTCTATTGTGTTATTGACTGTACGTTTTGTTTATCCCATATGTAACTCTGTGTTGTTGTTTTTATCACACTGCTTTGCTTTATCTTGGCCAGGTCGCAGTTGTAAATGAGAACTTGTTCTCAACTGGCTTACCTGGTTAAATAAAGGTTAAATAAAATAAAAATAAAAAAACAATTGACAAGGTATGCAATGGTGTGTAATGGTGCTGTGGCACACTGGATTTCATAGGCAGATTCCCAAATGGCACCCTCTATTAGCATGCCAGGTAACACTTTACTTGACACCCAGCGTCATAACATGTTATGACAGGTTATAACCATCTCATAATATGTCATATCAGCTGACGTAACTTGTCATAACCTGTCATAATATGGTCATAACCCATATATTTACACCTGTTGACGTACAGCACCAGTCAAAAGTTTGGACACACCTACTCATTCCAGGGTTTTTCTTTATTTTTACTATTATTCTACATTGTAGAATAATAGTGAAGACATCAAAACTATGAAATAACACATATGGAATCATGTAGTAACCAAAAAAGTGTTAAACAAATCAAAATATATTTTATATTTGAGATTCTTCAAATAGCCACCCTTTGCCTTGATGACAGCTTTGCACACTCTTGGCATTCTCTCAACCAGCTTCATGAGGTAGTCACCTGGAATGCATTTGAATTAACAGGTGTGCCTTCTTAAAAGTTCATTTGTGAAATTTCTTTCCTTCTTAATGCATTTGAGCCAATCAGTTGTGTTGTGACAAGGTTGGGGTGGTATACAGAAGATAGCCCTATTTGGTAAAAGACCAAGTCCATATTATGGCAAGAACAGCTCAAATAAGCAAAGAGAAGCAACAGTCCATCATTACTTTAAGACATGAAGGTCAGTCAATCCGGAAAACTTCAAGAACTATGAAAGTTTCTTAAAGTGCAGTCGCAAAAACCATCAAGCGCTATGATGAAACTGGCTCTCATGAGGACCGCCACAGGAATGGAAGACCCAGAGTTACCTCTACTGCAGAGGATAAGTTAATTAGAGTTACCAGCCTCAGAAATTGCAGCCCAAATAAATGCTTCACAGAGTTCAAGTAACAGACATATCTCAACATCAACTGTTCAGAGGAGACTGTGTGAATCAGGCCTTCATGGTCGAATTGCTGCAAATAAACCACTACTAAAGGACACCAATAAGAAGAAGAGACCTGCTTGGGCCAAGAAACACGAGCAATGGACATTAGACCGGTGGATATCTGTCCTTTGGTCTGGAGTCCAAATTTGAGATTTTTGGTTCCAACTGCCGTGTCTTTGTGAGACGCGGTGTGGGTAAACGGATTATCTCCGCATGTGTATTTCCCACCGTAAAGCATGGAGGAGGAGGAGGTGTTATGGTGTGGGGGTGCTTTTCTGTTGACACTGTCTGTGATTTATTTCGAATTCAAGTCACACTTAACCAGCATGGCTATCACAGCATTCTGCAGCGATACTCTATTGCATCTGGTTTGGGCTTAGTGGGACTATCATTTGTTTTTCAACAGGACAATGACCCAACACATCTCCAGGCTGTGTAAGGGCTATTTTACCAAGAAGGAGAGTGATGGAGTGCTGCATCAGATGACCTGGCCTCCACAATCCCCTGACCTCAACCAAGTTGAGATGGTTTGGGATGAGTCGGACCGCAGAGTGAAGGAAAAGCAGCCAACAAGTGCTCAGCATATGCGGGAACTCCTTCAAGACTGTTGGAAAAGCATTCAAGGTGAAGCTGGTTGAGAGAATGCCAAGAGTGTGCAAAGCTCTCATCAAGGCAAAGGGTGGCTACTTGAAGAATCAAAAAAATCAAAAAATAATTTGTTTAACACTTTTTGGTTACTACATGATTCCATATGTGTTATTTCATAGTTTTGATGTCTTCACTGTTATTCTACAATGTAGAAAATAGTCAAAATAAAGAAAAACCCTTGAATTAGTAGGTGTGTCCAAACCTTTGACCGGTAGTGTATATTACATAAACATATTGTTGACACAAGTAGGCTATGGTGTAATGGCATGTTTTGCTTTGTGTGGTAGCGTTTGTGGGTTTTGACACTGTTATGTAGGTGTCATAACCAGCCATAAAATAACACAATATATGTCACAACAGGTCTATATATATGTGTCATGACAGTGTTATTACCATATTATGACAGGTTATGACAAGTTATGTCAGCTGTTATGACATATTATGACATGGTTATGACCGTGTCGTAACATGTTATGACACTGGGTGCCATTTGGGATGAGAGCACAGTGTTTCACTGGAATGTCCACACACTCTGATCCTCTCCAACCGCTAGAAACTTCACACCATTTCTCTGATCCTCTCCAACCTCTAGAAACTTCACACCATTTCTCTGATCCTCTCCAACCTCTAGAAACTTCACACCATTTCTCTGATCCTCTCCAACCGCTAGAAACTTCACACCATTTCTCTGATCCTCTCCAACCTCTAGAAACTTCACACCATTTCTCTGATCCTCTCCAACCTCTAGAAACTTCACACCATTTCTCTGAACCTCTCCAACCACTAGAAACTTCACACCATTTCTCTGATCCTCTCCAACCGCTAGAAACCTCACACCCATTTCTCTGATCCTCTCCAACCTCTAGAAACTTCACACCATTTCTCTGATCCTCTCCAACCTCTAGAAACTTCACACCATTTCTCTGATCCTCTCCAACCTCTAGAAACTTCACACCATTTCTCTGATCCTCTCCAACCTCTAGAAACTTCACACCATTTCTCTGATCCTCTCCAACCTCTAGAAACTTCACACCATTTCTCTGATCCTCTCCAACCGCTAGAAACTTCACACCATTTCTCTGATCCTCTCCAACCTCTAGAAACTTCACACCATTTCTCTGATCCTCTCCAACCTCTAGAAACTTCACACCATTTCTCTGATCCTCTCCAACCTCTAGAAACTTCACACCATTTCTCTGATCCTCTCCAACCGCTAGAAACTTCACACCATTTCTCTGATCCTCTCCAACCGCTAGAAACTTCACACCATTTCTCTGAGCCGCTCCAACCTCTAGAAACTTCACACCATTTCTCTGATCCTCTCCAACCGCTAGAAACGTCACACCATTTCTCTGATCCTCTCCAACCTCTAGAAACTTCACACCATTTCTCTGATCCTCTCCAACCGCTAGAAACTTCACACCATTTCTCTGACCCTCTCCAACCTCTAGAAACTTCACACCATTTCTCTGATCCTCTCCAACCTCTAGAAACTTCACACCATTTCTCTGATCCTCTCCAACCGCTAGAAACTTCACACCATTTCTCTGATCCTCTCCAACCTCTAGAAACTTCACACCATTTCTCTGATCCTCTCCAACCTCTAGAAACTTCACACCATTTCTCTGATCCTCTCCAACCGCTAGAAACTTCACACCATTTCTCTGAGCCTCTCCAACCGCTAGAAACTTCACACCATTTCTCTGAGCCGCTCCAACCTCTAGAAACGTCACACCATTTCTCTGATCCTCTCCAACCGCTAGAAACTTCACACCATTTCTCTGATCCTCTCCAACCTCTAGAAACTTCACACCATTTCTCTGAACCTCTCCAACCGCTAGAAACTTCACACCATTTCTCTGATCCTCTCAACCGCTAGAAACTTCACACCATTTCTCTGATCTCTCCAACCTCTAGAAACTTCACACCATTTTCTCTGATCCTCTCCAACCTCTAGAAACTTCACACCATTTCTCTGATCCTCTCCAACCGCTAGAAACTTCACACCATTTCTCTGATCCTCTCCAACCTCTAGAAACTTCACACAATTTCTCTGATCTTTTCCAACCTCTAGAAACTTCACACCATTTCTCTGATCCTCTCCAACCGCTAGAAACTTCACACCATTTCTCTGATCCTCTCCAACCTCTAGAAACTTCACACCATTTCTCTGATCCTCTCCAACCTCTAGAAACGTCACACCATTTCTCTGATCCTCTCCAACCGCTAGAAACTTCACACCATTTCTCTGATCCTCTCCAACCGCTAGAAACTTCACACCATTTCTCTGAGCCGCTCCAACCTCTAGAAACTTCACACCATTTCTCTGATCCTCTCCAACCGCTAGAAACGTCACACCATTTCTCTGATCCTCTCCAACCTCTAGAAACTTCACACCATTTCTCTGATCCTCTCCAACCGCTAGAAACTTCACACCATTTCTCTGACCCTCTCCAACCTCTAGAAACTTCACACCATTTCTCTGAGCCGCTCCAACCTCTAGAAACTTCACACCATTTCTCTGATCCTCTCCAACCGCTAGAAACTTCACACCATTTCTCTGATCTCTCCAACCGCTAGAAACTTCACACCATTTCTCTGATCCTCTCCAACCTCTAGAAACTTCACACCATTTCTCTGATCCTCTCCAACCTCTAGAAACTTCACACCATTTCTCTGACCCTCTCCAACCGCTAGAAACTTCACACCATTTCTCTGATCCTCTCCAACCGCTAGAAACTTCACACCATTTCTCTGAGCCGCTCCAACCTCTAGAAAACTTCACACCATTTCTCTGATCCTCTCCAACCGCTAGAAAACTTCACACCATTTCTCTGATCCTCTCCAACCTCTAGAAACTTCACACCATTTCTCTGATCCTCTCCAACCTCTAGAAACTTCACACCATTTCTCTGATCCTCTCCAACCGCTAGAAACTTCACACCATTTCTCTGATCCTCTCCAACCGCTAGAAAACTTCACACCATTTCTCTGAGCCGCTCCAACCTCTAGAAACTTCACACCATTTCTCTGATCCTCTCCAACCGCTAGAAACTTCACACCATTTCTCTGATCCTCTCCAACCGCTAGAAACTTCACACCATTTCTCTGATCCTCTCCAACCGCTAGAAACTTCACACCATTTCTCTGAGCCGCTCCAACCTCTCGAAACTTCACACCATTTCTCTGATCCTCTCCAACCGCTAGAAACTTCACACCATTTCTCTGATCCTCTCCAACCTCTAGAAACGTCACACCATTTCTCTGATCCTCTCCAACCGCTAGAAACTTCACACCATTTCTCTGATCCTCTCCAACCTCTAGAAACTTCACACCATTTCTCTGAGCCACTCCAACCTCTAGAAACTTCACACCATTTCTCTGATCCTCTCCAACCGCTAGAAACTTCACACCATTTCTCTGATCCTCTCCAACCTCTAGAAACTTCACACCATTTCTCTGAGCCGCTCCAACCTCTAGAAACTTCACACCATTTCTCTGATCCTCTCCAACCGCTAGAAACGTCACACCATTTCTCTGATCCTCTCCAACCTCTAGAAACTTCACACCATTTCTCTGATCCTCTCCAACCGCTAGAAACTTCACACCATTTCTCTGACCCTCTCCAACCTCTAGAAACTTCACACCATTTCTCTGAGCCGCTCCAACCTCTAGAAACTTCACACCATTTCTCTGATCCTCTCCAACCGCTAGAAACTTCACACCATTTCTCTGATCCTCTCCAACCGCTAGAAACTTCACACCATTTCTCTGATCCTCTCCAACCTCTAGAAACTTCACACCATTTCTCTGATCCTCTCCAACCTCTAGAAACTTCACACCATTTCTCTGACCCTCTCCAACCGCTAGAAACTTCACACCATTTCTCTGATCCTCTCCAACCGCTAGAAACTTCACACCATTTCTCTGAGCCGCTCCAACCTCTAGAAACTTCACACCATTTCTCTGATCCTCTCCAACCGCTAGAAACTTCACACCATTTCTCTGATCCTCTCCAACCTCTAGAAACCTCACACCATTTCTCTGATCCTCTCCAACCTCTAGAAACTTCACACCATTTCTCTGATCCTCTCCAACCGCTAGAGAAAATTCACACCATTTCTCTGATCCTCTCCAACCGCTAGAACTTCACACCATTTCTCTGAGCCGCTCCAACCTCTAGAAAACTTCACACCCATTTCTCTGATCCTCTCCAACCGCTAGAACTTCACACCATTTCTCTGATCCTCTCCAACCACCGCTAGAAACTCACACCATTTCTCTGGATCCTCTCCAACCGCTAGAAACTTCACACCTTTCTCTGAGCCGCTCCAACCTCTAGAAACTTCACACCATTTCTCTGATCCTCTCCAACCGCTAGAAACTTCACACCATTTCTCTGATCCTCTCCAACCTCTAGAAACGTCACACCATTTCTCTGATCCTCTCCAACCGCTAGAAACTTCACACCATTTCTCTGATCCTCTCCAACCTCTAGAAACTTCACACCATTTCTCTGAGCCACTCCAAACGCTAGAAACTTCACACCATTTCTCTGATCCTCTCCAACCTCTAGAAACTTCACACCATTTCTCTGATCCTCTCCAACCGCTAGAAACTTCACACCATTCTCTGATCCTCTCCAACCTCTAGAAACTTCACACCATTTCTCTGATCCTCTCCAACCTCTAGAAACTTCACACCATTTCTCTGATCCTCTCCAACCTCTAGAAACTTCACACCATTTCTCTGATCCTCTCCAACCTCTAGAAAACTTCACACCATTTCTCTGATCCTCTCCAACCGCTAGAAACTTCACACCATTTTCTCTGATCCTCTCCAACCTCTAGAAACTTCACACCATTTCTCTGATCCTCTCCAACCTCTAGAAACTTCACACCATTTCTCTGATCCTCTCCAACCTCTAGAAACTTCACACCATTTCTCTGATCCTCTCCAACCGCTAGAAACTTCACACCATTTCTCTGAGCCTCTCCAACCGCTAGAACTTCACACCATTTCTCTGAGCCGCTCCAACCTCTAGAAACTTCACACCATTTCTCTGATCCTCTCCAACCGCTAGAAACTTCACACCATTTCTCTGATCCTCTCCAACCTCTAGAAACTTCACACCATTTCTCTGAACCTCTCCAACCGCTAGAAACTTCACACCATTTCTCTGATCCTCTCCAACCTCTAGAAACTTCACACCATTTCTCTGATCCTCTCCAACCGCTAGAAACTTCACACCATTTCTCTGATCCTCTCCAACCGCTAGAAAACTTCACACCATTTCTCTGATCCTCTCCAAACCTCTAGAAACTTCACACCATTTCTCTGATCCTCTCCAACCTCTAGAAACTTCACACCATTTCTCTGATCCTCTCCAACCGCTAGAAACTTCACACCATTTCTCTGATCCTCTCCAACCTCTAGAAACTTCACACAATTTCTCTGATCTTTTCCAACCTCTAGAAACTTCACACCATTTCTCTGATCCTCTCCAACCTCTAGAAACTTCACACCATTTTTCTGATCTTCTCCAACCTCTAGAAACTTCACACCATTTCTCTGATCCTCTCCAACCGCTAGAAACTTCACACCATTTCTCTGATCCTCTCCAACCGCTAGAAACTTCACACCATTTCTCTGATCCTCTCCAACCTCTAGAAACTTCACACCATTTCTCTGATCCTCTCCAACCTCTAGAAACTTCACACCATTTCTCTGATCTTTTCCAACCTCTAGAAACTTTACACCATTTCTCTGATCCTCTCCAACCTCTAGAAACTTCACACCATTTCTCTGATCCTCTCCAACCTCTACAAACTTCACACCATTTCTCTGAACCGCTCCAACCTCTAGAAACTTCACACCATTTCTCTGATCCTCTCCAACCTCTAGAAACTTCACACCGTTTCTCTGAGCCGCTCCAACCTCTAGAAACTTCACACCATTTCTCTGAGCCGCTCCAACCTCTAGAAACTTCACAGCATTTCTCTGATCCTCTCCAAACTCTAGAAACTTCACACCATTTCTCTGAACCGCTCCAAACTCTAGAAACCTCACACCATCTCTGTTGCACCTGAGGGGATGTCAGTGGTTGCTGTATGTTTTTCATAT
>LR778263.1:60644645-60662145 GCA_902810595.1 Coregonus sp. 'balchen'
GACACAGGCATTGTAACTGAGCAGAGTGGACAGAAGACAGGTCCTGCCGAATCAAAGCTCTCACCTAAACGCCTCCTAAACAGGAACTCATCCTCTTATGCATTATATAAAGTTCCCCTCCTCAGTGGGCTGATCCATTGTTTCTGTTCTGTAAACAGCAGATCATCATTCACCTCACGAAAGAGTTCAGACAGTACCCTCGTCCTAGCCTGAGTGCCGTTCTGTTTGTGCTATCATGCCAACTCCCTGTCACTCATTGTCATGTCAATTGACAGCAATGGAGTTGACAAGAGCACAGACCGATCTGTGGGGACCAGGCTACCCTGGTTTCTGGTAAACAGTTACACAATCCTGTCAAATAAATCAAGAAGAAATGACTAATTTGCACATGTATACCTTTCAGGTTATTATGAAGTTGTTCCTATGGGCCTCGATTCCGACCGAGTTAAGCGTAACTCCCTTTTTACGCAGTTTTCTCTCTATGCGTATTCTGACCTTGAACTTAAAGCTGCAATATGTAACTAGTTGGGTGACCGGACAAAATTCACATAGAAATGTGCGTTATAGATCTGTCATTCTCATTGAAAGCCAGTTTAAGAAGCGGTAGATCTGTTCTCTGTGCGCTATTTCTATGCTTCCCGTTTTTACGTTTCGTTTTCTGCATCTTTTACTTTCGGTTTTGTCCACCAGATTCAAACAGCTGAAAATACTTTAGTAGTATCGACTGTCAGTAGAAAATAATTTGAGTATCGACTGTCAGTAGGCCTAGTAACCACACATATTCAACTGCCAATGTACTGTTAGTTCCCTTCAGTTGGTATAGGCTACATTATCATTCCATTTAATTACATTGTTAGTTCCCTTCAGTTGGTATAGGCTACATTATCATTCCATTTAATTACATTGTTAGTTCCCTTCAGTTGGTATAGGCTACATTATCATTCCATTTAATTACATTGTTAGTTCCCTTCAGTTGGTATAGGCTACATTATCATTCCATTTAATTACATTGTTAGTTCCCTTCAGTTGGTATAGGCTACATTATCATTCCATTTAATGACATTGTTAGTTCCCTTCAGTTGGTATAGTCTACATTATCATTCCATTTTAATTACATTGTTTAGTTCACCTTCATTTGCTTCCTGTGTAAAGCCGTCGAGGGCGTGTGGTTGTTGCTTAGTAACAGTTGATAATAATAATAATACAGTAAATAGACATGTAGGCTAATTAAATGGTTATGGAGTGGAGCTCAGACAAGGCCCTAACAGTTTGAACCTGATGCACGGTGAGATACTTGGCCCTGTCACACAGTTCCATGGTTAGTGCAGGCAACAGACGAGGGTGCAGCCTACTATTGGACACTATTCTCCCTATTATAATTCTATGTACACTAATCTTCCAACAGCACCATGGGTTGAAGAACTGAATGTGGCAATTTTCAAAAGGAATCAAACCACTGTATTTTTATTCATCAATATATTTAGTGCGTGAAGGCTCTCCAAACATGTTTTTTTTAATGATTCATACTGTACATATATTTAGATGGTTTTCTTTCATTGATACCTATTTTCTAAACCTGTTCTGTCGATGTATTCTAGCCTGTCGGCAAAATCCAAAATAGGTACACCGTATGTACTGAAAACCCTATTGAATGAAAACTCCACAAGAAAATATGTTAACCAGCAAGTGGGAGCAAGTGGGTTTTCAGCAGTTGAATTACATTTATTCAGCGAGCGCAAGGGAACCACGCCTGCAAAGCCTGTTATGCAACTTAACGGTGTGGCTGTTGAACAAGTTCAGGAGACTCAATTACTTGGTGTTACCTTAGATTTTAAACTGTCATAGTCAAAACAAACAAGTCCTGCAGGCTCTAGTTTTGTCTTATCTTGATTATTGTCCAGTCATGTAGTCAAGTGCTGCAAAGAAAGACGTAGTTTAGCTGCAGCTGGCCCAGAACAGAGCGGCACATCTTGCTCTTCATTGTAATCAGAGGGCTGATATAAATACTATGCATGCCAGTCTCTCTTGGCTAAGAGTTGAGGAGAGACTGACTGCATCACTTCTTCTTTTTATAAGAAACATTCATGTGTTGAAAATTCAAAATTGTTTGCATAGTCAATTTACACACAGCTCCGACACACACACTTACCCCACCAGACATGCCACCAGGGGTCTTTTCACAGTCCCCAAATCCAGGAAAAATTCAAGAAAGCGTACAGTAATATATAGAGCCATTATTGCATTGAACTCCCTTCCATCTCATATTGGTCAAATGAACAGCAAACCTGATTTTAAAAAACAGATAAAGCAACAACCTCACCGCACAGCGCCTCTCCTCTATTTGACCTAGATATTTTGTGTGTACAGTATGTATTGATATGTAGGCTATGTGTGCTGTTTTTAAATGTATGTAGTTCTGTCCTTGAGCTGTTCTTATCTATTAATGTTCTGTATTATGTCATGTTTCATGTTTTGTGTGGACCCCAGGAAGAGTAGCTGCTGCTTTCGCAACAGCTAATGGGGATCCTAATAAAATACCAAATATCAAATAAGGTAAGCGTGAATACCAACTACTGAAAAGTGTGGAGTAAGAAAGGCCTAATTTCCAAAGTCGGAATCGGGGCCTTGAAGCACTTTATTGTAAATATACATCCTCCAGATTATTCCATGATATGTCCACTCCCACGATGACAAAATGGACTTCTTTGCTGCCTGTGTTTAAACTGTTTAAAAAGTTACTACTACTGAAGTGAAGTTGGCTTTATGCAATGTTGTCATTTTTATAGATTCACAGTGGATGTCGATGAAACTGAATTCAACTGGTCCTGTTTTTAGAACCAGATAACTTAATGTACTGGTCTTGTGGTTAACCAGTGATCAGAACAAACCCTACTTTTATTTTGAAATGTTCACTTTTATTTTGAAATGTATTTTTTAATGTAAGACTTTAACGCACTTTTAAGAACGTATATGTGTTTGAGAGTTAGTGAAAATGGAGTCTTGTAGTCTTACAAACACTGTAAAAATGACCATCATCTTCATAACATCTGGAGGTTAGTGTAGAGTTAAACATTTGTGAATATCTTCCCTCACACATCTCCGAAAAGAGAAGCACCACCCTTGTGAATACTGGTGAAACATTCAGTCCTAACCGACCCAATGAGCCCAAATACCAGTCCAAGTTGAAGCCAATGAGCCAGCATCAGAAAATACCTTCAATATCAGGAGCACAGCTCTCCATAGTGGGCTTACAAATGTACAGTAAAAAACAGTTGAATCCCTGATGTCAGAAGAGTCCCCAGAATAACCCTTCAAAGTGAGAACTTTTTTATTTAGTCATTTAGCAGACACTCTTATCCAGAGCAACTTACAGGAGCAATTAGGGTTAAGTGCCTTGCTTAAGGGCACATCGACAGATTTTTCACTTAGTCGGCATCGGGGATTAGAACCAGCAACCTTTCGGTTACTGGCACAACACTCTTACCCACTAAGCTACCTGCCGCCCCAGGTAGTTATTGATTTTCCCCAAGTCTGACTGACTGCCACATGCTTTTGCCTGAGGAAAGAGGCCTGAAATAGGTTAAAATACTGTTTTAGATTCATATGAATCTTCAGGCCTGGAGAGTCACAGAACTTCACATTTAAAATGTTGATACTTTGAAGAGAAAATAAGGTACAGGATACAGTACCTATAAACTAGAATAGCCCAAAGTCAGACATACAAGGATACCTAATAGAGAAATCCCTGAATGAAGAATGTGAAATGTCACCTCCTTATCCAGCCCCACTGAAACAAACCCCTGCACCAAAAAAACAGTGAGTGGGTTCAGATAATAGGCCACCATAGTCCAAGTTTGGCATCGTTACCTCTTCAGTTATATTTCTGTTTCATTCTATTTATTATTGCCCTGGTGCCTAGGAATGGGAGGGGGTATTTATTCATTAATTGATTGACTGACTGATTAATTAATGGACTGTACACTTGTTTTCTCCTTTCACCTCCCCTGACCTGGGTACAGCCCCTGGGTACAGCCTCATCCTCTCCACTATAATATAAGAGTTAGTGTCACAACCCTGAGATGGAACAAAATGTTTTAATGTTGATGGAAAAACCAGGACCTGGTTAGTTAACTACTCGGAGCAGAGCTTGTTCTCCATTCCCTCTGTATAGAGATCTAGCATGTCCCAAACCATCAATAAACATGACTTATTACAGAAACCAGCTCATGTTGTTCTTTGATTTAATCTGATCTGATTTGATTTAACAAACACAAGAGATTTTCCTGGTTTGTAGAGGAAGGCGCTCAGGATGCAGAGATGTTTCCCTTCCACACATGATAATAGATGGCTCACCCCAACCAACAAAGGACACCTACAGTAGCTGCATACAGTAAGCCACCTTCTGAGGCTTAACAGGCATGTTAACAAGTCACACACCCTCACAATCCAGTTCATATAAGTATGGTATGATACAACTACTACAAATAACTATGTTATTATATAGGCATGATACTACCACTACTACTACTACTACTACTACTACTACTACTACTACTACTACTACTACTACTACTACTACTACTACTGACTGTGTTATTATATATGCATGATACTACTACTACTACTACTACTACTACTACTACTACTACTGCTACTACTACTACTACTACTACTACTACTGTTGCTACTACTACTACTACTACTACTACTACTACTACTACTACTACTACTGCTACTACTACTACTACTACTACTACTACTACTACTACTGACTGTGTTATTATATATGCATGATACTACTACTACTACTACTACTACTACTACTACTACTACTACTACTACTACTACTACTACTGCTACTACTGCTACTACTGCTACTACTACTACTACTACTACTACTACTACTGTTGATACTACCACTACTACTACTACTACTACTACTACTACTGACTGTGTTATTATATATGCATGATACTACTACTACTACTACTACTACTACTACTACTACTGTTGCTACTACTACTACTACTACTACTACTGCTACTACTACTGCTACTACTACTACTACTACTACTGCTACTACTACTACTACTACCACTACTACTACTACTACTGCTACTACTACTACTACTACTACTACTACTACTATACTACTGCTACTGCTACTACTACCACTACTACTACTACTACTACTACTACTACTGCTACTGCTACTACTACTACCACTACTACTACTACTACTACTACTACTACTACTACTACTACTGACTGTGTTATTATATATGCATGATACTACTACTACTACTACTACTACTGCTACTGCTATACTACTACTACTACTACTACTACTACTACTACTACTGCTACTGCTACTACTACTACCACTACTACTACTACTACTACTACTACTACTACTACTACTACTACTGCTACTGCTACTGCTACTACTACTACCACTACTACTACTACCACTACTACTACTACTACTACTGACTCTGTTATTACATAGAACTACCACTTGAATCCGTTGTTGCAATTACATTTTATGAGGGATTATGAGTGCTTGGAGTAGGAAATGTGATTGTAAAACAAGACTATCTCCCGGTACATGTTGTGGCAAGCCCTTGGTCATTTGACTAATGCAAGGTGATCTAGTTAGACAGGTATAACGAAACAGGTGTGCTTCAACCCTTTTTTCAGTTGCACACAGTAACATAGACTATTGTTGTTATGATGGGAACCACCATAACTATTATTCTAATAATATGGCTGGCTGTTGTGAATACTAGGAGGAGGACAGCAAAGTTGATAGGGGAGCTGCTTACCATGTGCTCTATGGGGGAAGAGACCATGTGCTCTATGGGGGAAGAGACCATGTGCTCTATGGGGGAAGAGACCATGTGCTCTATGGGGGAAGAGACCATGTGTTCCAGGGGGGAAGAGACCATGTGCTCTATGGTGGAAAATACCATGTGCTCTATGGGGGAAGAGACCATGTGCTCTATGGGGGAAGAGACCATGTGCTCTATGGGGGAAGAGACCATGTGCTCTATGGTGGAAGAGACCATGTGCTCTATGGGGAAAGAGACAATGTGCTCTATGGGGGAAGATACCATGTGCTCTATGGGGGAAGAGACCATGTGCTCTATGGGGGAAGAGACCATGTGCTCTATGGGGGAAGAGACCATGTGTTATATGGGGGAAGGGACCATGTGCTCTATGGGGGAAGAGACCATGTGCTCTATGGGGGAAGAGACCATGTGCTCTATGGGGGAAGAGACCATGTGCTCTATGGGGGAAGAGACCATGTGCTCTATGGGGGAAGAGACCATGTGCTCTATGGGGGAAGAGACCATGTTCTCTATGGGTGAAGAGACCATGTGCTCTATGGGTGAAGAGACCATGTGCTCTATGGGGGAAGAGACCATGTGCTCTATGGGGGAAGAGACCATGTGCTCTATGGGTGAAGAGCCCATGTGCTCTATGGGGGAAGAGACCATGTGTTCCAGGGGGGAAGAGACCATGTGTTATATGGGGGAAGAGACCATGTGCTCTATGGGGGAAGAGACCATGTGCTCTATGGGGGAAGAGACCATGTGCTCTATGGGGGAAGAGACCATGTGCTCTATGGGGGAAGAGACCATGTGTTATATGGGGGAAGAGACCATGTGCTCTATGGGGGAAGATACCATGTGCTCTATGGGGGAAGAGACCATGTGCTCTATGGGGGAAGAGACCATGTGTTCCAGGGGGGAAGAGACCATGTGTTATATGGGGGAAGAGACCATGTGCTCTATGGGGGAAAATACCATGTGCTCTATGGGGGAAGAGACCATGTGTTCTATGGGGGGAAGAGACCATGTGCTCTATGGGGGAAGAGACCATGTGCTCTATGGGGGAAGGGACCATGTGTTCTTGGGGGGAAGAGACCATGTGTTCTATGGGGGGAAGAGACCATGTGTTCTATTGGGGAAGAGACCATGTGTTATAGGGGGGAAGAGACCATGTATTCTGTTGTTGCGCTTCTGCTAAAGGGTTTTCCATCTGCAGACTGTGTGTGTGTGTGTGTTTTTGACCAACTGGGGACATTTTGTTAGTCCCCACAAGGTCAAATACGATTTCTAGGGGGTTAAGGGTTAAGGTTAGAATTAGTGTTAGGGTTAGAATTAGGTTTAGGGTTAGGAGCTAGGGTTAGTTTTAGGGTCAGGTTTAGGGTTAGAGTTAAGGTTAGGTTTTCGGGTTAAGGTTAGGGTAAGGGTTAGGTTTAGGGTTACGGTTTAGGGAAAATAGTATTTTGAATGGGAATGAATTGTGTGTCCCCACAAGGTTAGTTTTACAAGATAGGTTCAACCTCTAACCAAATGAACCTGCATGGAAACATGCTCTTAAAGATCTGATCTCACAGACAACATTTGACCTGACCCCCTGTCCTCACTGATTGGCCGTTTAACCCTGAATGACCCTTCCTGTCATTCTCACACAACCTACTTTCTGAGAGAAACCTTTTGTCCATGGTCCAATGCATGCCCTCGCTTTGAGTCCACTTTTCCGACCCCCACCTTAATTACTACGTTGTCTTGAATGGGTCACTGACAGCAAACAGAGATTACTGACGTCTTAAAGACAGATGGTGGCGGTTTGGTGTGACGCCTCTTTAAAATAACCAGATCAGCTTTACTTCCAACACAATTATGGTAAACTCAACTAACAATAGTGTCTTTTTTTTTTTTTTTTTATCCATTCATTATAAACATAACAGATTACAGAGGTCCGCCGCTGACCTTTGTTATTGAATTAGACAGTGCGTTACAGCTCCCTGACCTGAGTGACGTACTGTAGGGGCCTCAATGGGTTCATAGAGGTTGATGATTACTGATGCTCTTCATGGAGCTATGTGCCTATAGGTTCATCCCTGCCTAGTCCTGGCTAGTCCTGGCTAGTCCTGCCTAGTCCTGCCTAGTCCTGGCTAGTCCTGCCTAGTCCTGGCTAGTCCTGGCTAGTCCTACCTAGTCCTGGCTAGTCCTGCCTAGTCCTGGCTAGTGTCCTGACTAGTCCTGCCTAGTCCTGGCTAGTGTCCTGGCTAGTGTCCTGCCTAGTCCTGGCTAGTGTCCTGGCTAGTCCTGCCTAGTCCTGCCTAGTCCTGGCTAGTGTCCTGCCTAGTCCTGGCTAGTCCTGCCTAGTCCTGGCTAGTCCTGGCTAGTGTCCTGCCTAGTCCTGGCTAGTCCTGGCTAATCCTGACTAGTCCTGGCTAATCCTGGCTTTGACGATGCTTTGCATTTTCCCCAGAATCAGGTGAGACAACATCCCCCAGGATTGAGGTATTGAAGGTCCTGTAGGTGAATTATTGGCTGGTCATGCAGACTATGCTGAAGCATGTTCCAGGTGAGCTATAACCTACCAGTCTAGTCATGTTACCTAGCATGTCCCACACTATCTGGTGAGCTATAACCTACCAGTGCCACAGCATTGAAGCCTTACTAATGGTCTCTGATGAATCTGTAATGTTTGCATTTTCCACAGAATCAGGTGAGACATGACCTCGTCCCCAGGCTCAGAGAGAGATGGCTGGTGGACGAGATTAGCCGAGGCATAACCTGCCATAGCCTGATCACCTCCAGACCAGAATGGCAAGAAAGTAGTTCTGCCACCTCAGTAACCATGACGATGGTTGAGTCAGTCGTCACGACAGTGGGATAGCGTCAGACTGCTAGTCTAACATTGAGTATTAGTCCTAG
The DNA here is from genome assembly GCA_902810595.1 of Coregonus sp. 'balchen'. Taxonomy (NCBI): domain Eukaryota; kingdom Metazoa; phylum Chordata; class Actinopteri; order Salmoniformes; family Salmonidae; genus Coregonus; species Coregonus sp. 'balchen'. The sequence continues at coordinate 60,653,381 of LR778263.1, forward strand.
CGTGGCTTTGATGTGTCGTATTTGTTGGTTTCTCTAGTTCACCAATGTCAGCATATGTCTAAAAGTAAACTGACCTCTGTCTTTCAGCTCGTTTTGTCCTCAATGTTACTGCAACAGCCTGTCTGTCACAATGCCAGCATAACAGTCGTGTTAGTTGGCAGACGGCTTAAGTGAGTTTTGTCTGTACAGAGTGCATAGGCCTACACGGTACGAGGTACATATAGCACAATGAGAGAAAGCCCATCTAGCTAGTATCATGAGCATTTCGCTGCACCTGCTATAACACCTGCAAATCTGTGTACGTGACCAATAAACATTGATTTTGATTTGATCTACGTAACAGGGATGATCCCATATTCTGGACTCGTATCTCTTAACGTGTAAACGCGCAATCGTCACAGACGCTCATTGAAAAGAAGGCTTGAATCCACTTCCACAGCCGAGTGGAACGCTATTGGTTCTGCCCCACAGCCCTCAAGAGCAATCTAGACCACATTGTAGCGTCGATAAATCCTCCCTCTTGCATCATTTGTGTTTTCCCAGTCCTTTTAAGTGGTATGCCGGTGTGCGTCATGGGTCGGTGATGGGGACTAGGGAAACTAGCTGAGGGCAGCAGCCGCTAGTCTAGTACATTTTTTTCACAGCTATAGGAGCATAGAAATATAATCAATAGAAAGAGCTTGGAACCTCTAACCCTGGCAATTTGACTGGTAAACTCACGGGTTCACTCATAGATGATATTTCTATGGTTGCCCCATGGTGAAGTAGCGACTTGTATCTGTTTCAGAACAACAGGGCTGCGTCCCATTATATCCGGCGCTTTTCCCCTATTTAGGGCCCGATTCCAATTTAGATATTTATGCCTTTCCTACGCACGCCTTTCCTACGCACTTCCTACGCACGCCTTTCCTACACATTTCTCGTTATTTGGTATTCAGACTTACCTTGTTCGGTCGCTTAACGCCCTCCGCAAGTATGGATACCTAGCGCGCTCTGAATACATGTAATTATAAAAAATTTAATGTAAGTCGCTCTGGATAAGAGCGTCTGCTAAATGACTAAAATGTAAATGTAAATGTAATTCAATTGTACAACCTTTTAACTTGCAGGGATGGGCACTCTCAAATAATTAATTATAGGCTACAATATAAATGCTGCATAATGGCACAGCATTTCATAGACTTCACTGTGGGAAAGTTGATATGCTTCAGTTTTCTGCCATATGACTGGTTTCACATGTGTCTCCACAGATTACAAGGTAAAATAGATCTAAAACAAGTATGACTGGTTTCACATGTGTCTCCACAGATTACAAGGTCAAATAGATCTAAAACAAGTATGACTGGTTTCACATGTGTCTCCACAGATTACAAGGTAAAGTATATTTTTTTATTTTTTTATTTTTTTAATCTTTATTTTAACAGGGAAATACAGACTGAGACCTGGATCTCTTTTACGGCTGTGCCCTGTGTAAACATGTTGACATGTACAGTTTTAGACATACAGACAAGAACATTTCAAACATACAAAACAAAAACACAATTCAACAGAAACAATCACAGCCAACATCATATTGATCCTCCATAAAAATAAAAATAAATGGGCAAGGGACACCAGAGTGTCTAACTTAAGTTGGATCTGCAGTTTGTTCCATAAATAAGGTGCAAAGGAACTGAAGGCAGTCCTACCCAACTCCGGGGAGACCACAGGAGTCTCTAAGGTAATCCACATCTGTGATATGGTTTTAAAATTAGTATATCTAGTGGAAATTAATGATGATATATATGGAGGTAGTTTTAAAAGAAGTGCTTTATAAATAAACAAGAGAGCATGTTACTCTCACCTCACAGATAGAGAGACCCAACCCACATATATAGGAAACAGTGATGAGTTTAGTAACTATCACCCGTGATAAACCTGAGTGCACAATGGTAAATAGCATCCAGTGGTTTTAATGTGTTTGCCGATGCATGCATATAGATAATATCACCATAATCTAAAACGGACATAAAAGTAGCCTGCACAATTTGTTATCTATTTACGGAGGACAGACAAGCCCTGTTTCTGTAAAGGAACCCTATCTTGAATTTGAGCTAGATCAAAAACAAGTATGACTGGTTTCATGTTTGTCTCCAGAGATTACAAGGTCAAATAGATCTAAAACAAGTGTCATGTATATTTACAATTCCCTTATCCAAACAGATTACTAATTTACCCAGCTCTTATCAATATCTCTTAACAAGTTGTAAATTGCAGTGCGTGGAGAATGGTGTTATTTGCTCTTCCACTTTGAATGGGCAGGTTTGCTCGACCTTATTCATTGGTTCATCACGCGTAAAGGTGTCGGAATCATGAGGGAATTACAGCGTGTTGAAGACGCACCTCCACCACACCGTCATTTATTCGATCTCCACCCCAAAACGAATAGCGGGTGAATAGCATGATGTTCTCATGCTTTAACTTCAAGGTTCAACGTGTGGTCCTCTGTAGCTCAGCTGGTAGAGCATGGTGCTTGTAACGCCAGGGTAGTGGGTTCGATCCCCGGGACCACCCATACGTAAAAATGGATGTGCACATGACTGTAAGACGCTTTGGATAAAAGTGTCTGCTAAATGGCTTATTATAAGGTCAGAATACGCAGAGAGAACAGTGGATAAAAAGGGAACTATGTTCCATTTACATGCCTTTGGTGCACTACTGAAGACCATGTCCCATAGGGCTGCAGTCAAAAGTAGTGCACTATATTGGGTTATAGGACACCATTTGGAACACAGACAAGGAGTTGCCTCATTGTGAATACTCTCCCTCTATTGCACTCACAGCTGAGTTTACACTGCTCAGCTGGACCGTATTTACATTGTGAACGTAACTAACAACCATCTGTTCAGATAGTTTCTGCTAGAAGGGGGAGGATAGGAATTGTTTTCATTGTGGTAAGGTTATACTGAGTGACTGTAACATTCAAAACAAAACGCATAATTTGTGCAAGTACTGTAGCGGCGAATATTGTGTCTTATTATGATGGGGATTCAAACTAAAGGCTTTGGGATGGCCTGGGGATGCATGTTGTGTATGAGACTATACAGATGACTGTGCTCACAAGAGACCATCTGAGTAAAACCACATGGTGAAATTAAACCCATTATCCACTGACTGACCACTGTGTAAAGGTCATATTACTTCTGAACCCCATGAACGCAGAACAACACAAAGTTAATATTTTCAAATATGTTTTTTTAATTTTTATTAAAGATAATATATATTTTTTTTAAAGGACATAAATACAAAAGCTGATAATAAATTAAATGCTCTGTTTGCAGACACTGGGGAGGGGGGGTTATCCTCAGGAGGCCATCTGTTAAGAGGTGGGGGGGGGGGGGGGGGGGGGTTGGAGGGGGTACCCTGGCTTCCACTGGGACGTCTGTCCTATAGAGACAGCTGAACCAGATCCCACTGCACCAGCTGTGGGGAATTAAGGCTGGAATAACTAGTGGCGGTTTCACTGCTTCTCAACAATAAAGGATGTCTTGTCAGAGTCAGACACGCATACTGGATTCTCTAAAACGTGTGTCCCAAATGCCACCCTATTCCCTATGTAGTGCACTGCTTTTAACCAGAGCCCCCCCCCCCATAGGGGATAGGGTGGGGTTTGGGACGCAGGCCTAACTGTCTCTGAGCTGTTCTAACGGGGTTGACTGTGGGGGGGGGTCAACTGGTAATCTACGCTTCATTGTTTAAAAAAATAAAAAATAAAATGCATATTATTACATCTGAGAGGAACTGTAGACCCTCCTCTGTTGATACAGTACACCCCTGTGTCTAGTGCATGAGAGACCTAAAAAGTCTCGGCAGTTGGAAGCCTGCGCCAGGATGTAATCTTCCTGTTGGACAAACAAAATACATACATGAGTACACATAGCCAGCACATAGCCACGTACCAAATACAGAAGCACAAAATAAGTTAACATTCCGAGTGAACCTCAAATTAATATGTTCAAAAAAAATGTCATAGTTTCACCATTGTAAGCATGAGTGACCACTTTTGCTTTCAATGATCATACATGTAATAACACAGGGTTATTATGGCTGGTACAGAAGATAGCTAAATAACGATACCTTGATTAAAGGACAAATTCCTTTTAATCACGTTTAGGATTTCTCAACATGTTTTGATCACAGAGTGGAGTTCTAAGGGATTCATGTCTGGATGTTGAAATGTTTCTACCACAGTACGCAACTTCAGCAGGACTTCCTTATAAATCAAGTCTGACATTTTAAAGCGGAAATGATAAACTTTAGAAGCCTTTTTAAACCTTGAATACACTACAAGTTTGCATTTCCTGCAGGTGCAGGAAAATTCTCAGCAACAAAAGAGTGATCAAATTAAAGATCCTACATCTGTAGATTATAATGTGTGCATATCAAATGGCACCCTATTCCCTATATAGTGCATTACTTTTGACCAGAGCTCCTGGTCTAAAGTAGTGCACTACATAGGGAATAGGGTGCCATTCTCTGGTCTAAAGTAGTGCACTACATAGGGAATAGGGTGCCATTCTCTGGTCTAAAGTAGTGCACTATATAGGGAATAGGGTGCCATTCTCTGGTCTAAAGTAGTGCACTATATAGGGAATAGGGTGCCCTTTGGGATGCGACCAAGGACAAAGCAGATGATGCAACACAAGGTGAGGAGGACTTACACATTGGCACAACCAGGCACAATCCTCTCTTGATGCTGTGGTTTTGTCAGACTGAATTTCCTGAGGAAGGCCGGCAATTTCAGCTTTTTTCTAGAGAGCTTCGACGTAGGCCTGAGAGGATGAAGGAGGAGAGAGTGAGAGAGATTTGGTGAGTAACAGGAACAGTCCAAGGACAGTGGAGGAAGAGTAGTCATGTTCTGTATTTATAATAATAATAATATGCCATTTAGCAGACGCTTTTATCCAAAGCGACTTACAGTCATGCGTGCATACATTTTTTTTGTGTATGGGTGGTCCCGGGGATCGAACCCACTACCTTGGCGTTACAAGCGCCGTGCTCTACCAGCTGAGCTACAGAGGACCACTAGGACCATTTGGACATTGTTTGTGGTTAAAGCAGAATGATGGTTCTGTAATGTCTATTATTGGGTCATCATGGTACTGTATGTAGCCTAGATACTGGTCACCACCTATGGACAACCAGACAACAGTGTTACTAAATACCCACACTCCTCTATTATGACACTGAGGGTAGGGGCATGCTGGTACGGAGGGTAAGACAGAGGAATTTCTACATACAGTGCATTCAGAAAGTATTCAGACCCCTTGACTTTTTCCACATTTTGTTACGTTACAGCCTTATTCTAAAATTGATTAAATTGTTTTTTCCCCCTCATCAATCTACACACAATACCCCATAATGACAAAGCAAAAACAGGTCTTTAGAAATGTTTGCAAATTTAAAATAAAAAACTTTAATATTACATTTACATAAGTATTCAGACCCTTTACTCAGTACTTTGTTGAAGCACCTTTACCAGCGAATACAGCCTCGAGTCTTCTTGGGTATGACGCTACAAGCTTTGCTCAGATTGCGGCCAGCTCTAGGAAGAGTCTTGGTGGTTCCAAACTTCTTCCATTTAAGAATGATGGAGGCCACTGTGTTCTTGGGGACCTTCAATGCTGCAGAAATGTTTTGGTACCCTTCCCCAGATCTGTGCCTCGACACAATCCTGTCTCGGAGCTCTACGGACAATTCCTTCAACCTAATGGCTTGGTTTTTGCTCTGACATGCACTGTCAACTGTGGGACCTTATATAGACGGGTGTGTGCCTTTCCAAATCATGTCCAATCAATTGAATTTACCACAGGTGGACTCCAATCAAGTTGTAGAAACATCTCAAGGATGATCAATGGAAACAGGATGCATCTGAACTCAATTTCGAGTCTCATAGCAAAGGGTCTGAATACTTATGTAAATAAGATACTTTTTTTTATTTTTTATTATACATTTGCAAAAATGTCTAAAAACCTGTTTTCGCTTTGTCATTATGGGGTATTGTGTGTTGATTGATGAGAAAAACATTTAATTTAATCAATTTTAGAATGAGGTTGAAACAAAATGTGTGTGTGTGTGTGTCTGTGTGTGTGTGTGTGTGTGTGTGTGTGTGTGTGTGTGTGTGTGTGTGTGTGTGTGTGTGTGTGTGTGTGTGTGTGTGTGTGTGTGTGTGTGTGTGTGTGTGTGTGTGTGTGTGTGTGTGTGTGTGTTGTGTGTGTGTGTGGTGTGTGTGTGCTGTGTGTGTGTGTGTGTGTGTGTGTGTGTGTCTGTGTGTGTGTGTGTGTGTGTGTCTGTGTGTGTTTATGTTTTTGCGGATAATACTGTAGTATTTACTGTAGTCTTCTGCAGTATACTACAACATTCTATAGTAAGTACTACACAGTGTATAGTATAGTATTCTACAGTACATTACAGTTTACTACAGAATTATATAGTAAATACTGTAGTATTCTATAGTAAACTGTAGTATTCTATAGTAAGTAGTATTTCTACAAATAAACTGTAGTATGCTAACTAATATGTAGTGTTCTAGTAAGTACTGTAGTATTCTACAATAAACGTAGTATGCTATACTAATATGGTAGTGTTCTATAGTAAGTACTGTAGTATTCTACAATAAACTGTAGTATGCTATACTAATATGGTAGTGTTCTATAGTAAGTACTGTAGTATTCTACAATAAACTGTAGTATGCTATACTAATATGGTAGTGTTCTATAGTAAGTACTGTAGTATTCTACAATAAACTGTAGTATGCTATACTAATATGGTAGTGTTCTATAGTAAGTACTGTAGTATTCTACAATAAACTGTAGTATGCTATACTAATATGGTAGTGTTCTATAGTAAGTACTGTAGTATTCTACAATAAACTGTAGTATGCTATACTAATATGGTAGTGTTCTATAGTAAGTACTGTAGTATTCTACAATAAACTGTAGTATGCTATACTAATATGGTAGTGTTCTATAGTAAGTACTGTAGTATTCTACAATAAACTGTAGTATGCTATACTAATATGGTAGTGTTCTATAGTAAGTACTGTAGTATTCTACAATAAACTGTAGTATGCTATACTAATATGGTAGTGTTCTATAGTAATACTGTAGTATTCTACAATAAACTGTAGTATGCTATACTAATATGGTAGTGTTCTATAGTAAGTACTGTAGTATTCTACAATAAACTGTAGTATGCTATACTAATATGGTAGTGTTCTATAGTAAGTACTGTAGTATTCTACAATAAACTGTAGTATGCTATACTAATATGGTAGTGTTCTATAGTAAACTGTAGTATTCTACAATAAACTGTAGTATGCTATACTAATATGGTAGTGTTCTATAGTAAGTACTGTAGTATTCTACAATAAACCAGTATGGCGGGAACAGTGCGGGAAAAAAGTGTGGAAAAGGTATGCACTCACTACTGTTATTTGCTCTGGATAAGAGCGTCTGCTAAATGACAAAAATGTCAACAAATATATTCTATAGTAAGTACTGCAGTATTATATAGTAAGTAAAACTGTAGTATTCTATAATAAAGTGTAGTATTCTATAATAAACTGTTGTATTCTATAATAAACTGTAGTATTCTATAGTAAACTGTAGTATTCTATAATAAACTAGTATTATATAGTAAACTGTAGTATTCTATAGTAATTGTCAAAGACTCCAGCCACCCTAGTCATAGACTGTTCTCTCTGTTACCGCACGGCAAGCGGTACCGGAGCGCCAAGTCTAGGTCCAAAAGACTTCTCAACAGCTTCTACCCCCAAGCCATAAGACTCCTAAACAGCTAATCATGGCTACCCGGACTATTTGCACTGCCCCCCCACCCCATCCTTTCTACGCTGCTGCTACTCTGTTAATTATTTATGTATAGTCACTTTAACTCTACCCACATGTACATATTACCTCAACTACCTCAACTAGCCGGTGCCCCCGCACATTGACTCTGCACCGGTACCCCCCTGTATATATAGCCTCCCTACTGTTATTTTATTTTACTTCTGCTCTTTTTTTCTCAACACTTTTTTGTTGTTTTATTCTACTTTTTTATTAAAAATAAATGCACTGTTGGTTAAGGGCTGTAAGTAAGCATTTCACAGTAATGTCTGCACCTGTTGTATTCGGCGCATGTGGCCAATAAAATGTGATTTTATTTTATTTGAAACTGTAGTATTCTATAGTAAACTGTAGCATTCTATAGTAAACTGTAGCATTCTATAGTAAACTGTAGTATTCTATAATAAACTGTAGTATTCTATAGTAAACTGTAGTATTCTATAGTAAACTGTAGTATTTTGTAATGTGGGTCAAGTGAAAAAGGCTCACCATTCTGCCTGTGAGGAGGCCTGTGTCTGTCTGTTAGCCTCCACCCTCTCCTCCTCCTCCTCTTCTTCCTTCACCTCCTCCTCCTCCTCTTCTTCCTTCACCTCCTCCTCCTCCTCCTCCTCTTCTTCTTTGCTCTCAGGTATGTAGTCCCAGAGGCGTGAGTTGACCCACAGCGCCTCCTGAAGGCTAAGGCCGCGCCCTACACAGGTGGTCTGGCGGCACAGCGGGCAGCACACGGTGAGCATGCCACTCTTGGGCTGCGACATGGTCTCTAAGCAGGTGGCACAGAAGGTGTGTCTGCAGTGGAGCACCCGGGGGATCCGCTCCTGACGGGAGTAGGGCTGATAACACACCCCACACTCCCTGTCCTCACACAGAACCATGGCCGGG
>LR778263.1:60664645-60697480 GCA_902810595.1 Coregonus sp. 'balchen'
GTAACGTTATTTTTGGTGAGAGGGGTATTTTTGATGGACTAACGTTATTTTTGGTGAGAGGGGTATTTTTGATGGACTAGCGTTATTTTTGGTGAGAGGGGTATTTTTGATGGACTAGCGTTAGCTATTTCGGTTAGACAGAAGTTGTTATATCCCAGAATGCCCTGCGGGGAAACGGGCTCTCGAACTGTAAACACAACAGTTGTTAGCTAGAGCTCACTAGCCGCTATCTACGAGGCCTTGCTATTCGTGTGAGTAGAATATTGATTATCTCATTGTGAATGTGTACGCTTCAGCAAATTAATGTAATCTCTTATTTACATGGATGTTTGACTACGCATACACGTTAAATTCATAGCTAGTTAAGTGTCTCTAGCTTTGTTATCAACAGTTAGCTAGCTAACCAAGTTGCTAGCTCGTTAGTAGCTAACAAGCTAATGTAATGTTATCCTGTCCTTGATTACTTAGCTAGCTAACTAGTACAACTAACTGCATTGTTTGGCAAGCTAGCTAGCTGACAATCAATACATTTGATACAATCTTGTTGGCAAGCTGGCGTAGAGGTCTGCATGATCAAAGCTTGTTCTGGTGACCTCTCTGCACACAGTGGTGATGATGGACTGCTGGCTAACTAACTGTTAGCTATCGAACTTTCGCTCATTTAAGTGAATTTCAAAAGTAGCTTCCCAGTCCTAATCATGAGTCATACATTATTTGTTTTATTTACAGAGACCATGTAGCTAAGTGGATGCCGGTTAGAAGCCAATTACTCGAGATGGATGCCTTTTTGGGATCTCTGCAAGACCATGACGTGAGGTGAGATCAGACACTAGGAGCTACCTTTTAGTTCTAATAGGAGTAGCATTGAAGATATTATTTTTTAAAGACCTCAGCATTTCAGATACTAAATGTTGTCCCGCTCCACCCTTCCAGCTCTGTCCTGACGTCCTGTGAGCCCGAGCTGCAGGAGCTGATGAGACAGATAGACATCATGGTGAACTGTAAGAAGACCGAGTGGGAGGCAGAGATACATGCCATGGAGCTGCGTCTGCACAACGGAGAAGACGAGCTCCTCTCAGCCAGAAACCTCATAGACCAAAGGAACTCAGAGGTACAGTTGTGCATAGATATATTTTTGTTGTTGTGAAGATTATTATTTATTTTCAACAATACAAAACACATACAAACTACATTATACAAAGGCAGACAAACATCAATGACGTCACACGTGGCCACACCCCCATCTCCAGCGCCCGCGTCACTCTTCGCCACATGGCCTTAAACTGCACCGGCTTGTTTCTCTCTGTTGCCCGCCACTTTGAATATTTAGATAATAAAGCATTTGATCTTTCCATTTAGTTAACGATGGACGATTGGTTAATTTCCAGTTTTTAAGTATATACGTTTTTTTCAAGAGGATTGACAAGAAAAGTATTGTCTAACCCATCGGGTGTCTCACTGCACCCTCATATGCCACGTCTTGAAAAATATGCAGACAGACGGATTCAAAGTGAATTTACATTGTAATATTTCTGACAGCCAAGTTTCTAACTCCGCCAATAACTTTTGGACATTATAGCATTCCCAGAAGGCATGGATTATTGAGTCATTGTTAGTTTTACACTTAAGACAAGACTTGTATAATACACTGAGTATACCAAACATTAGGAACACCTTCCTAATATTGAGTTGCACCCCCCCCTTTTGCCCTCAGAACAGCCTCAATTTGTTGGGGCATGGACTCTACAAGGTGTCGAAAGCATTCCACAGGGATGCTGGCCAATGTTGACTCCAATGCTTCCCACGGTTGTGTCAAGTTGGCTGGATGTCCTTTGGGTGGTGGACCATTGTTCATACACACGGGAAACTGTTGAGCAGTTCTTGACACAAACCGTTGCGCCTGGCACCTACTACCATACCCCGTTCAAATCTTTTGTCTTGCCCATTCACCCTCCGAATGGCACACATACACAATCCATGTTTCAATTGTCTCAAGGCTTTAAAAAATCCTTCTTTAACCCGTCTCCTCCCCTTCATCTACACTGATTTGAAGTGGATTTAACAAGTGACATCAATAAGGGATCATAGTTTTCACCTGGATTCACCTTGTCAGTCTGTCAAAGGAAAGAGCAGGTGTTCCTAATGTTTTGTAAACTCAGTGCACGTTCTGTACATTACTTTATATTGGATTAAGCGTACATTTTCATTAACTGTAAATTCATTAGTTATGTCCCAACACTCCCTCCATCTTGTGCCAATATCAATCTTGGTTCCAATAGTTTATACTTTTTTTTCCTAAGAGGTTGTCAGTTGGATCGGCTCTCTGCAAGGTTTGGTATGTCTTACCTATCATATGAACATCATTTTCTGACTAAAATAAGATTCCCTCAAGGTTGCTCTGATGTCTAAAAGATTTCAAATATACATTTTGTGATATGAAGTGTTTAAGTTGCAAATATCTACATTGGTCAGTCCAAAATTGCTTTTTAATTCTGTAATGGAAATATAAATATTTCCTATTACCAAGTCATTTACGGTTTCTATGTGGACCAATTTATCGGTGAATTCTGAAAAGCTACCCAAGGATTGTTCCATAGGGTTGTGTTTTCAGGGAGTGATATTGGTTCTTGTAGAATACGTTTCATTTTCTTCCATATCGTTATAGTGTTGTTAACTATGAAGTTGTTCATGTTCTTAGCTTTATCCTTTGAAAGTAGACACGTGAAAAGATTGTAAGGATGAGCGCGCGCATCTTCAATATGTAACCATTGTTCCTCTAGTGCATTCAGAAAGTATTCACACCCCTTTAGTCGGCTCGGGGATTAGAACCAGCGACCTTTCGGTTACTGGCACAACGCTCTTAACCACTAAGCTACCTACCCTCACATTTTTCCACATTTTGTTGTTACAGCCTAAATTTAAAATGGATTAAATTGAGTTTTTTTTTTTGTCACTGTTCTACACACAATAACCCATAATGTCAAAGTGGAATTAGTTTTTAAATGTATTTACAATATCTTGAGTCAATAAGTATTCAACCCCTTGTTATGGCAAGCCTAAATAAATTCAGGAGTAAAAATGTGCTTAGCAAGTCACGTAATAAGGTGCATGGACTCTCAGTCGATCAGTGAATTTCAAACACGGATTCAATCACAAAGGGATACTCAATGTCTGCTTTATTTTTTATTTTTACCCATCTACCAATAGGTGTCCTTCTTTGTGAGGCATTGGAAAACCTCCCTGGTCTTTGTGGTTTAATCTGTGGTTGAAATTCACTGCTCGACTGAGGGGCATTACAGATAATTATATGTGTGGGGTACAGAGATGAGGTAGTCATTCAAAAATCAATGTTAAACATTATTGTTGGCCATGAAACTTATTATGTGACTTGTTAAGCACATTTTTACTCCTGAACTTATTTAGGCTTGCCATAACAAAGGGGTTGAATACTTACTGTATTGACTCAAGACATTTCAGCTTTTCATCAAGACATTTCAGCTTTTCATTTTTTATTAATTTGTAAAAATTTCGAAAAACATTATTTCACTTTATGGGGTAGTGTGTGTAGGCCAGTGACATAAAATCTCAATTGAATCCATTTTAAATTCAGGCTGTAACACAACAAAATGTGGAAAAAGTCAAGGGGTGTGAACACTTTCTGAAAGGCACTGTATATCATCTCTGTTTTAACTCCTGATGTCTCACTCCTTGTCTTTTTATACCGTGTGGAAGATGTACAAAGTGACAGTGGCTATAGATTCCCTTTTAAAGCTACAGAACACTGGCTGTCGGATGTTGAAAGTGGTAGTGGAGAAAGCGATGATGAAGGTGAAGGTGAACTAGGCTGAGAGGCTATGTGTAAGTAGGGTTGCAAAACTCTGTTCACTTTCCCCACATTTTCCAGTTTTCTAGAAATCCTGGAATCAGGAAGGAATAAGCAAGAAAAAACACTGTAATCCTTCAAACAGGATTTCTGGAAAACCTGCTCATTTTGGGAAAGTTTTCAGATTTTTTTGCAACCCTATGTGTGAGGAAAGCTTTTCTGCTGCATGTAATGTGAGCGTTCAGCTTTACGTCAGTCTCCATCAACTAAAAGCGTGGGGCCTAAAACCGAATTTGAATGATAATCTTCCAAATGAAACACACTAATGGAATGAACTGCAAAGGCTGTCAAGTTGTTGGTGAGAACTCACACTAGAGATGCGTTCCATGGCTGTCCAGTTGTTGGTGAGAACTCACACTAGAGATGCGTTCCATGCCTGTCCAGTTGTTGGTGAGAACTCACACTAGAGATGCGTTCCATGGCTGTCCAGTTGCTGGTGAGAACTCACACTAGAGATGCGTTCCATGGCTGTCCAGTTGTTGGTGAGAACTCACACTAGAGATGCGTTCCATGGCTGTCCAGTTGTTGGTGAGAACTCACACTAGAGATGCGTTCCATGGCTGTCCAGTTGTTGGTGAGAACTCACACTAGAGATGCGTTCCATGGCTGTCTAGTTGTTGGTGAGAACTCACACTAGAGATGCGTTCCATGGCTGTCCAGTTGTTGGTGAGAACTCACACTAGAGATGCGTTCCATGGCTGTCCAGTTGTTGGTGAGAACTCACACTAGAGATGCGTTCCATGGCTGTCCAGTTGTTGGTGAGAACTCACACTAGAGATGCGTTCCATGGCTGTCCAGTTGTTGGTGAGAACTCACACTAGAGATGCGTTCCATGGCTGTCCAGTTGTTGGTGAGAACTCACACTAGAGATGCGTTCCATGGCTGTCCAGTTGTTGGTGAGAACTCACACTAGAGATGCGTTCCATGGCTGTCCAGTTGTTGGTGAGAACTCACACTAGAGATGCGTTCCATGGCTGTCCAGTTGTTGGTGAGAATCACACTAGAGATGCGTTCCATGGCTGTCCAGTTGTTGGTGAGAACTCACACTAGAGATGCGTTCCATGGCTGTCCAGTTGTTGGTGAGAACTCACACTAGAGATGCGTTCCATGGCTGTCCAGTTGTTGGTGAGAACTCACACTAGAGATGCGTTCCATGGCTGTCCAGTTGTTGGTGAGAACTCACACTAGAGATGCGTTCCATGGCTGTCCAGTTGTTGGTGAGAACTCACACTAGAGATGCGTTCCATGGCTGTCCAGTTGTTGGTGAGAACTCACACTAGAGATGCGTTCCATGGCTGTCCAGTTGTTGGTGAGAACTCACACTAGAGATGCGTTCCATGGCTGTCCAGTTGTTGGTGAGAACTCACACTAGAGATGCGTTCCATGGCTGTCCAGTTGTTGGTGAGAACTCACACTAGAGATGCGTTCCATGGCTGTCCAGTTGTTGGTGAGAACTCACACTAGAGATGCGTTCCATGGCTGTCCAGTTGTTGGTGAGAACTCACACTAGAGATGCGTTCCATGGCTGTCCAGTTGTTGGTGAGAACTCACACTAGAGATGCGTTCCATGGCTGTCCAGTTGTTGGTGAGAACTCACACTAGAGATGCGTTCCATGGCTGTCCAGTTGTTGGTGAGAACTCACACTAGAGATGCGTTCCATGGCTGTCCAGTTGTTGGTGAGAACTCACACTAGAGATGCGTTCCACACTAGAGATGCGTTCCATGGCTGTCCAGTTGTTGGTGAGAACTCACACTAGAGATGCGTTCCATGGCTGTCCAGTTGTTGGTGAGAACTCACACTAGAGATGCGTTCCATGGCTGTCCAGTTGTTGGTGAGAACTCACACTAGAGATGCGTTCCATGGCTGTCCAGTTGTTGGTGAGAACTCACACTAGAGATGCGTTCCATGGCTGTCCAGTTGTTGGTGAGAACTCACACTAGAGATGCGTTCCATGGCTGTCCAGTTGTTGGTGAGAACTCACACTAGAGATGCGTTCCATGGCTGTCCAGTTGTTGGTGAGAACTCACACTAGAGATGCGTTCCATGGCTGTCCAGTTGTTGGTGAGAACTCACACTAGAGATGCGTTCCATGGCTGTCCAGTTGTTGGTGAGAACTCACACTAGAGATGCGTTCCATGGCTGTCCAGTTGTTGGTGAGAACTCACACTAGAGATGCGTTCCATGGCTGTCCAGTTGTTGGTGAGAACTCACACTAGAGATGCGTTCCATGGCTGTCCAGTTGTTGGTGAGAACTCACACTAGAGATGCGTTCCATGGCTGTCCAGTTGCTGGTGAGAACTCACACTAGAGATGCGTTCCATGGCTGTCCAGTTGCTGGTGAGAACTCACACTAGAGATGCGTTCCATGGCTGTCCAGTTGCTGGTGAGAACTCACACTAGAGATGCGTTCCAAACATCAGACGCAACATTGGAACAATTCTATGACTACGAAAGTTTGTTTGAATTAAACATGCATTTCTGCATGACAGTGTGTTTGTAGCTGTGAATGCAGCCTGCCTACCGGTTCTCTTGACACTAGCCCTTACTGTATGTTTCCCTGCCACAGGTGGCGTTGCTCCGCAAGCAGCTAGATGAGGTCCAGACAGGGAAGCAAGAGCTGGTCATTAAATATGAGGAACAACTGCAGCGTGTTAAAGATGAGGTACGTTAGTGAACGCTTTAGTGACACACAGACCATGTCGGTCTGTCAGTCTGCCTACCTATCGGTCAGTCTGCCTACCTATCTGTCAGTCTGTCTGCCTACCTGTCAATGAGTCTGCCTACCTATCTGTCAGTCTGTCTGCCTACCTATCTGTCAGTCTGCCTGCCTAACTATATGTCAGTCTGCCTACCTATCTGTCCGTCTGCCTACCTACCTGTCCGTCTGCCTGCCTACCTGTCAGTCTGCCTACCCATCTGTCAGTCTGTCTGCCTACCTATCTGTCAGTCTGTCTGCCTACCCATCTGTCAGTCTGTCTGCCTACCCATCTGTCAGTCTGTCTGCCTACCCATCTGTCAGTCTGTCTGCCGACCTATCTGTCAGTCTGTCTGCCGACCTATCTGTCAGTCTGTCTGCCGAGCTAACTGTCAGTCTGTCTACCTATCTGTCTGCCTACCCATCTGTCAGTCTGTCTGCCTACCCATCTGTCAGTCTGTCTGCCTACCCATCTGTCAGTCTGTCTGCCTACCTATCTGTCAGTCTGTCTGCCTACCTATCTGTCAGTCTGTCTGCCTACCTATCTGTCAGTCTGTCTGCCTACCTATCTGTCAGTCTGTCTGCCTACCTATCTGTCAGTCTGTCTACCTATCAGTCTGTCTGTCTACCGAGCTGTCTGTCTACCTATCTGTCTGCCTACCTACCTATCTGTCAGTCTGCCTGCCTATCTGTCAGTCTGTCTGCCTACCTATCTGTCAGTCTGTCTGTCTGTCTGCCTATCTGTCTGCCTGCCTATCTGTCAGTCTGTCAGTGTTTACTAGAGATTAGAGCACCAATAATAGTAATTTTCCATATGCTCAGTAAGTAAGGGGGAAAGTCAGTGTAGTCTAGTGTGTACAGAGGGCTGCATCATTCCCATGTCTCTCCCTCTCTCCCTCTCTCCCTCTCTCCCTCTCTCCTCTACTCCCTCTCTCCCTCCCTCCTCTACTCCCTCTCTCCCTCTCTCCTCTCTCCTCTCTCCTCTCTCTCCCTCTCTCCCTCCCTCCCTCTCTCCTCTTTCCCTCTCTCCCTCTCTCCCTCTCTCCCCTCTCCCACTCTCCCTCTCTCCTCTCTCCCTCTCTCCCTCTCTCCTCTCTCCTCTCTCCCTCTCTCCCTCTCTCCCTCCCTCCAGTTGTCTAAGCTGAAGCGCAGCTACCAGAAGCTCCAGAGCAAACAGCTGAAGGAGTCTCGTGAAGGAGCAAAGAGCCGAGAGGAGGACAGGACAGAGGTGACCCGCCTCAATGGAAAGATAGAGGTATGGTGTGGTTCTACTCTCAGAAGCTATGGACCAACCAGTGTTGCTGGTGCTCCTGGACAACTCCTGGGGACGTACAGAATGTATACATTTTGTCAGAGTAGGAGTGCTCATCGAAGATCAGTTTGACCTTTTTAGATTCTAATGAATAAGATTATATGGACAAGAAGGACCTGATCCCAGATCAGCACTCCTACTTTGAGATGCTTGATGCATATTGCCCCGGATGTGCCTTTTGGCGCCCTCTGCTGGTCCCTAGCTGTGTGTTCATCCCTGACCTCTGTGTTGTGTTCACCCCTGACCTCTGTGTTGTGTTCACCCCTGACCTCTGTTGTGTTCACCCCTGACCTCTGTGTTGTGTTGTTCACCGCTGACCTCTGTGTTGTGTTGACCCCTGACCTCTGTGTTGTGTTGACCCCTGACCTCTGTGTTGTGTTCATCAGGAGTTCCGTCAGCGGTCAGCAGAGTGGGAGCACCAGAGGATCCAGTACCAGAAGCAGGTGTCTTCCCTGGAGGCCCAGAGGAAGGGTCTGGCAGAGCAGTTCACTAATATGAAGGTAACTAGCAACCAGGGACTTGACTATTTACTGTATGTTGGACAGTTAGTTTTACATAAACAATTTACAAGCTGATTAATCTTCTATCATCACCTGTCTCAACAAGACATGTACTTTTATTCTACATGTATGAACACTGAAGACTACTGTTGACATTAGAACTAAGGAGCCTTAAGACTTCATAGGAAAATGACCTCCCCCCACTTTCAAAATCAGTTGAAATGAGCTACACAGACAGTGTGCTGACTCTGCTGTACCCCCCCACCTCCAGTCCCAGGGAGCAGCGTGGCTGCAGGACCCAGGAGGAGGGAGTGTAGGGCGGGCAGATCTGCAGAGGCTGAGGGGTCAGCTGGAGAGGGCCCAGGATACACTGCACTCCCAGGAGCTTGAACTGGAACGACTCAGACACCTCCAGGAGCAGCTGGGGGGAGAGCCCAGGAGGGAGCAGCATGTAGGAACCTGGAGGAGGCGGGAAGAGGGAGGGAGGGAGTGGGAGAGAGGGAGGGGGAGGGAGAGGGAGGGAGGGAGGGAGGGAGAGAGAGGGAGAGAGAGGGGGAGAGAGAGAGAGAGAGAGGGAGGGAGAGAGGGAGACGCACGGTAGGTAGGAACCAGGAGAGAGAGAGAGAGGAGGGAGGGGGAACCCAGTGCCTGTTGGCAGACCTGAGACTGACCGTTTTCTTGGCAGTGTCCATTGGAGTAGACAGTCAGTGCCAGCCAGGTGCATGTCTCTGCGATTGGCAGAGTTTAATGTTCCAGTCAGGAATAGACGATGAGATGAGACAGTGGTGTGATATGCACTGTTGTAGTAAGCCAAAGAGAATGTTGATTGGTGTGATTGAACAAAACATGGTAATAGACTGGGTTATAGACGGTGTGTTTGGTGTTATAGACTGATTCATAGACTGGGTTATAGACAGTGGGTTTGGTGTTATAGACTGATTCATAGACTGGGTTATAGACGGTGTGTTTGGTGTTATAGACGGATTCATAGACTGTGTGTTATAGACAGTGGGTTTGGTGTTATAGACTGGGTTATAGACAGTGGGTTTGGTGTTATAGACTGATTCATAGACTGTGGGTTATAGACGGTGTGTTTGGTGTTGTAGACTGATTCATAGACTGGGTTATAGACAGTGGGTTTGGTGTTATAGACTGATTCATAGACTGGGTTACAGACAGTGGGTTTGGTGTTATAGACTGATTCATAGACTGGGTTATAGACAGTGGGTTTGGTGTTATAGACTGATTCATAGACTGGGTTATAGACAGTGGGTTTGGTGTTATAGACCGATTCATAGACAGTGGGTTTGGTGTTATAGACTGATTCATAGACAGTGGGTTTGGTGTTATAGACTGATTCATAGACTGGGTTATAGACAGTGGGTTTGGTGTTATAGACTGATTCATAGACTGGGTTATAGACAGTGGGTTTGGTGTTATAGACTGATTCATAGACAGTGGGTTTGGTGTTATAGACTGATTCATAGACTGGGTTATAGACAGTGGGTTTGGTGTTATAGACTGATTCATAGACTGGGTTATAGACTGTGGGTTTGGTGTTATAGACTGATTCATAGACTGGGTTATAGACAGTGGGTTTGGTGTTATAGACTGATTCATAGACTGGGTTATAGACTGTGGGTTTGGTGTTATAGACTGATTCATAGACTGGGTTATAGACGGTGTGTTTGGTGTTATAGACTGATTCATAGACTGGGTTATAGACAGTGGGTTTGGTGTTATAGACTGATTCATAGACTGGGTTATAGACAGTGGGTTTGGTGTTATAGACTGATTCATAGACTGGGTTATAGACAGTGGGTTTGGTGTTATAGACTGATTCATAGACTGGGTTATAGACAGTGGGTTTGGTGTTATAGACTGATTCATAGACAGTGGGTTTGGTGTTATAGACTGATTCATAGACAGTGGGTTTGGTGTTATAGACTGATTCATAGACTGGGTTATAGACAGTGGGTTTGGTGTTATAGACTGATTCATAGACAGTGGGTTTGGTGTTATAGACTGATTCATAGACAGTGGGTTTGGTGTTATAGACTGATTCATAGACTGGGTTATAGACTGTGGGTTTGGTGTTATAGACTGATTCATAGACTGGGTTATAGACAGTGGGTTTGGTGTTATAGACTGATTCATAGACTGGGTTATAGACTGTGGGTTTGGTGTTATAGACTGATTCATAGACAGTGGGTTTGGTGTTATAGACTGATTCATAGACAGTGGGTTTGGTGTTATAGACTGATTCATAGACTGGGTTATAGACAGTGGGTTTGGTGTTATAGACTGATTCATAGACTGTGGGTTATAGACAGTGGGTTTGGTGTTATAGACTGATTCATAGACTGGGTTATAGACAGTGGGTTTGGTGTTATAGACTGATTCATAGACTGGGTTATAGACTGTGGGTTTGGTGTTATAGACTGATTCATAGACTGGGTTATAGACAGTGGGTTTGGTGTTATAGACTGATTCATAGACTGTGGGTTATAGACAGTGGGTTTGGTGTTATAGACTGATTCATAGACTGTGTTATAGACAGTGGGTTTGGTGTTATAGACTGATTCATAGACTGTGGGTTATAGACAGTGGGTTTGGTGTTTTAGACTGATTCATAGACTGGGTTATAGACAGTCGGTTTGGTGTTATAGACTGATTCATAGACTGTGGGTTATAGACAGTGGGTTTGGTGTTATAGACTGATTCATAGACTGTGTGTTATAGACAGTGGGTTTGGTGTTATAGACTGGGTTATAGACAGTGGGTTTGGTGTTATAGACTGATTCATAGACTGTGTGTTCACTCTGCTCCCCCCTGCAGGTGCTGGCAGAGGAGAAGGAAGGGCATCAGCAGCTCTGTAATGACCTGTCCAAGTTGACCAAGACCCTGCAGGCTAAAGAACAAGTCATACAGTCTCTAGAGGAGTGTCTAGGAGCCCAGGGGAGAGGTGCTACAGGACTACAGCTACTCAGACGGGACCTGGAGAACACTACCACCAAGCTCCACTCTGCCCAGGCCTGTGAGGTCCACCTGAAGACAGAACTGGCCAGACTCAGAGACAGGTGATCTGGCTGACTGGCTGGCTGACTCACTGTATGACTAAATGACTGACTGGGGCGGCGCACAATTGGCCCAGCGTCGTCCAGGGTAGGGGAGGGAATGGCCGGCAGGGATGTAGCTCAGTTGGTAGAGCATGGTGTTTGCATCGCCAGGGTTGTGGGTTCGATTCCCACGGGGGGGGGGCAGTATTAAAAATAAAATAATGTATGCAACTGTAAGTCGCTCTGGATAAGAGTGTCTGCTAAATGACTAAAATGTAAATGTAATGTAAAATGTTGACTGAATGGCTGGCTGTCTGGTTGACTGTCTAAATGAATGACTGACTGGCTGGCTGACTGTATGACTGACTAAATTGCTGACTGTCTGGTTGGCTGACTGGTTGGTTGACTGGTTGGTTGACTGGCTGGTTGTCTGGTTGACTGTGACTAAATGACTGGCTGGCTGACTGGTTGAATGTCTAAATGACTGGCTGACTGTCTGTCTGACTAAATGACTGGCTGACTGTCTGTCTGACTAAATGACAGGCTGACTGGCTGACTGACTGGCTGACTGGTTGGCTGATTGGCTGATTGACTGGCTGACTGGTTGGCTGACTGACTGATTGACTGGTTGGCTGACTGACTGATTGACTGCCCCATGTCTCACACTGACCCCTCTGTCTCCCACTTACTTTTTAAATTGTCTGAATAAAGTCTAGAAGTATCACATGGGAATTGAGTCCATTTACAAACAACAGCATGTTACCTTTCATTTTACGGTTGTGTTGAATGAATTTTGTTGAGGTGAAAAGTTTACAATGAATTGGGAAAAATATTCAAACTAAACTTTATTGAATTGTGTGTCCTCTGTTTATCATGTTGTAAATCTATATCCGTCTGTGTGACTGTTTGGTTGATGAAGGAACAGCATCTGCCTGTCATCATACTCATCTGCCTGTCATCATACTCATCTGCCTGTCATCATACTCGTCTGCCTGTCATCATACTCATCAGCCTGTCATCATACTCATCTGCCTGTCATCATACTCATCTGCCTGTCATCATACTCGTCTGCCTGTCATCATACTCATCAGCCTGTCATCATACTCATCAGCCTGTCATCATACTCATCAGCCTGTCATATGCATCACAATTTGATGTTTTTACAAAACGATGTGCCCACAGTGAAACATGTCTTCTCTCCTCAGACTGGAGGCTATGAATAGTCAGAGAGGAGAACTGGTCAAGAGAGAAACGGAGCTAAAGCATATCAAGGAAGAGAGGAGTCGCTCTCTGACTGAGGTGAAACGGGTAAGTGACACGGACCAGGGTCACACATACACACAGTGGGGTGAGAGGAGTCGCTCTCTGAGGTGAAACGGGTAATGCCGAGAGTACGCTAAAATGTCCTTAACATCACTGAGCCTCTTACTTTAAACAACGTCTTTCCTGTAGTTTGTTGTCAAGCCAACGTAGTGGTGCTCATACTAAATGATGTGGCAGAGACGGGCGGGCGGGGGTGGGGCGGGGGGGGGGGGTGTCACACTACAAGATTCTTGACTTGGTCGTGAGGAATTCTCCGTACCACCGCGCCGTCTCGCCAAAACAATGACGTGATGATGTGATTAGATTTAACGTAGCTACAACGAGCTGTGGCTCAAAGCAACCTCCATAAACGTTTTCAGTCAGACATTCACACTTGCCATACAGAGTTGAAATATCTAGTCAATACATTTTGCTTGTGAACTTCAGAGTTGTAATGATTTGACACTTTGGCTTTGGTTACAGGCAAGAACAAACCCATACTGATAGTAGTAATGGCTTCTGCTCCGGGGTCTACCCATCCTGGGTGTATGCGATACAGTGTCATCAAAACTTGTCGTTGTACGTCTCACGCTACAAGAGCATTGTAGATTTTGTGCCGATGAAATCAAACACGTTTGAAAGTATCGGAGAAAGTCTGGGACTGCTCAAAGACGGGATCGGTAGCCCCTCAGATTGCATATTCGACCCGCTCACATTAACGAGCATCGGAGACGGCCGCAGCGACATGGGGATTTTGTCTCCGATCTCAAAAACCTGTCTGGGACAGCTAAATCGGGGCCAGAATTGTGGGTAGCAATTATTTCCCAAATATTCTAATGGCTTAAGAAGGTATCCTAAAGGTGATGCTTTCAAAATCAACAAGTGTGAAAGTGGGAGTCTATAGGCGTGTTCATAGGCTATTCTCAATCACAGCTTTATGACTGATAGAACACACAATATCAAGAGAGGAGGATGACGCACATAAAGCTATTGTTATCTAGTTCTGAAGACGGTAGACTTTGCTTCTATCCAGACCATGATGTATAACCTAACTCACTACGGCAAGACAGCCCGTTCCTCATCAGTCACTTGGCTCTGTCATGTGAGCTCCACACAGACACAGTCAACCCTGTTCCACGCTGAAGCTCCACACAGACACAGTCAACCCTGTTCCACGCTGAAGCTCCACACAGACAGTCAACCCTGTTCCACGCTGAAGCGTCACACAGACACAGTCAACCCTGTTCCACGCTGAAGATCCACACAGACACAGTCAACCCTGTTCCACGCTGAAGCTCCACACAGACACAGTCAACCCTGTTCCACGCTGAAGCTCCACACAGACACAGTCAACCCTGTTCCACGCTGAAGCTCCACACAGACACAGTCAACCCTGTTCCACGCTGAAGCTCCACACAGACACAGTCAACCCTGTTCCAAGCTGAAGCTCCACACAGACACAGTCAACCCTGTTCCACGCTGAAGCTCCACACAGACACAGTCAACCCTGTTCCACGCTGAAGCTCCACACAGACACAGTCAACCCTGTTCCACGCTGAAGCTCCACACAGACAGTCAACCCTGTTCCACGCTGAAGCTCCACACAGACACAGTCAACCCTGTTCCACGCTGAAGCTCCACACAGACACAGTCAACCCTGTTCCACGCTGAAGCTCCACACAGACACAGTCAACCCTGTTCCACGCTGAAGCTCCACACAGACACAGTCAACCCTGTTCCACGCTGAAGCTCCACACAGACACAGTCAACCCTGTTCCACGCTGAAGCTCCACACAGACACAGTCAACCCTGTTCCACGCTGAAGCTCCACACAGACACAGTCAACCCTGTTCCACGCTGAAGCTCCACCAGGAAGGAGTATGAAAAAAGATTTACCTGTACTTAGCCTCTGTCAAGGCTTTCAATAACATTATCTTTCATCATGATTCGTCCAGTTGTAGCATGTAGTGGTCGTTTTCAGCGGTTGGCCAATAGGGAGGGCAAT
This sequence comes from Coregonus sp. 'balchen', assembly GCA_902810595.1. Lineage (NCBI taxonomy): Eukaryota > Metazoa > Chordata > Actinopteri > Salmoniformes > Salmonidae > Coregonus > Coregonus sp. 'balchen'. The sequence continues at coordinate 60,679,404 of LR778263.1, forward strand.
ACCACCATGTGGCGCAGTGGTCTAAGGCACTGCACCGCAGTGCTAGCTGTGCCACTAGAGATCCTGGTTTGAATCCAGGCTCAGTCGTAGCCGGCCGCGACCGGGAGACCCATGGGGCGGCGCACAATTGGCCCAGCGTCGTCCAGGGTAGGGGAGGTAATGGCCGGCAGGGATGTAGCTCAGTTGGTAGAGCATGGCGTTTGCAACGCCAGGGTTGTGGGTTCGATTCCCACGGGGGGCCAGTATGAGGGGAAAAAAATATACAAAAATAAATAAATGTATGCACTAACTGTAAGTCGCTCTGGATAAAATGTAATGTTTAATGAGTACATAATCACGATAAGACAACCCTATTAAATTCCATTCTATTCTATTGTAGCTGCGTGAGGAGCTGGCGAGGGCGGAGCAGACGCGCTGCTGGGAGGTGGAGGGGATGAGGAAGGAGGTGTCCCAGCTCACCAACGAGCTGCACCAGCGTGACATCACCATCGCCACCCTCAGTGGCTCCGCCTCCAGCGTGGAGCGCCAGCTAAGTGGCGAGGTGGAGAGGGCGGAGCGCCGGGCGGCTGAGCTCAAGGTGAGGTCCACCAGGGCAGGTCCAAAATGGGTCTTAAAGGAATGACAAAAGTAAAGTAACTTTCCTCTTAAACGGTCTACCTGTCTATAGCGATCATTAGCCTGTAAGTTGCATCACCGCCTGGTATCGAGAGCACCCTGACTGGTTGCATCACTTCCTCGTTTCACTGCCTGGTATGGCAACTGCACGGCCTCCGACCATAAGGCGCTACAGAGGGTAGTGCGTACGGCCCAGTACATCACTGGGGCCAAGCTTCCTGCCATCCAGGACCTCTATACCAGGCGGTGTCAGAGGAAAGCCCTAAAAATTGTCAAAGACTCCAGCCACCCTAGTCATAGACTGTTCTCTCTGCTACCGCACGGCAAGCGGTACCAGAGCGCCAAGTCTAGGTCCAAAAGGCTTCTTAACAGCTTCTACCCCCAAGCCATAAGACTCCTAAACAGCTAATCAAATGGCTACCCGGACTATTTGCATTGTCCACCACCCCACCCCCTCCCCTCTTTTACGCTGCTGCTACTCTCTATTTATTATCTATGCATAGTCACTTTAACTCTACCTACATGTACATATTACCTCGACTAACCTGTACCCCCGCACATTGACTCTGTACCGGTACCCCCTGTATATAGCCTCCCTACTGTTATTTCACATTGACTCTGTACCGGTACCCCCTGTATATAGCCTCCCTACTGTTATTTCACATTGACTCTGTACCGGTACCCCCTGTATATAGCCTCCCTACTGTTATTACACATTGACTCTGTACCGGTACCCCCTGTACATAGCCTCCCTACTGTTATTACACATTGACTCGGTACCGGTACCCCCTGTATATAGCCTCCCTACTGTTATTACACATTGACTCGGTACCGGTACCCCCTGTATATAGCCTCCCTACTGTTATTACACATTGACTCTGTACCGGTACCCCCTGTATATAGCCTCCCTACTGTTATTACACATTGACTCTGTACCGGTCCCCCCTGTATATAGCCTCCCTACTGTTAATTTATTGCTGCTCTTTAATTATTTATTTTTCTATTTATATTTTTTTTCATCTATTTTTTACTTCAGTTTATTTTAGTAAATACTTTCATAACACTTATCTTTCTTAAAACTGCATTGTTGGTTAAGGGCTTGTAAGTAAGCATTTCACTGTAAGGTTTTTACACCTGTTGTATTCGGCGCATGTGACAAATAACATTTGATTTGAAATTGCTAGCTATTGTGGACTAGTGATCTCTGTTTGGTTCCACTCTACCTTTCTTCACTTCAGTCCATAAGGTGGCAGTAGTGGACAAATGATGGAACTACTCTATATACAGTCTTACAGTGGCCTGCGAAAGTATTCACCCCCCTTGGCATTTTACCTGTTTTGTTGCCTTACAACCTGGAATTAGAATGGATTTTGGGGGGGGTTTGTATCATTTTATTTACACAACATGCCTACGACTTTGAAGATGCAAAATATTTTTTATTGTGAAACAAACAAGAAATAAGACAAAAAAACGGAAAACTTGAGCGTGCATAACTATTCACCCCATCAAAGTCAATACTTTGTAGAGCCACCTTTTGCAGCAATTACAGCTGCAAGTCTCTTGGGGTATGTCTCTATAAACTTGGCATATCTAGCAACTGGGATTTTTGCCCATTCTTCGAGGCAAAACTGCTCCAGCTCCTTCAAGTTGGATGGGTTCCACTGGTGTACAGGAATCTTTAAGTCATACCACAGATTCTCAATTGGATTGAGGTCTGGGCTTTGACTAGACCATTCCAAGACATTTAAATGTTTCCCCTTAAACCACTCGTGTGTTGCTTTAGCAGTATGCTTAGGGTCATTGTCCTGCTGGAAGGTGAACCTCCGTCCCAGTCTCAAATCTCTGGAAGACTGAAATAGGTTTTCCTCAAGAATTTCCCTGTATTTAGCGCCATCCATCATTCCTTCAATTCTGACCAGTTTCCCAGTCCCTGCCAATGAAAAACATCCCCACAGCATGGATGGTGTTCTCGGGGTGATGAGAGGTGTTGGGTTTGCGCCAGACATAGCGTTTTCCTTGATGGCAAAAAAACTCAGTTTTAGTCTCATCTGACCAGAGTACCTTCCATATGTTTGGGGAGTCTCCCACATGCCTTTTGGCGAACACACCAAACATGTTTGCTTATTTTTTTCTTTAACCCTCCTTGCCTGGTCCGTGAGTTTTGGTGGGCGTCCCTCTCTTGGCAGGTTTGTTGTGGTGCCATATTCTTTCCATTTTTTTATAATGGATTTAATGGTGCTCCGTGGGATGTTCAAAGTTTCTGATTTTTTTTTGTAACCCAACCCTGATATGTACTTCTCCACAACTTTGTCCCTGACCTATTTGGAGAGCTCCTTGGTCTTCATGGTGCCGCTTGCTTGGTGGTGCCCCTTGCTTAGTGGTGTTGTAGACTCTGGGGCCTTTCAGAGCAGGTGTATATATACTGAGATCATGTGACAGATCATGTGACACTTAGATTGCACACAGGTGGACTTTATTTAACTAATTATGTGACTTCTGAAGGTAATTGGTTGCACCAGATCTTATTTAGGGGCTTCATAGCGAAGGGGGTGAATACATATGCACGCACCACTTATCCGTTATTTATTTTTTTGAATTTTTTTAAACAAGTTATTTTTTTCATTCCACTTCACCAATTTGCACTATTATGTGTATGTCCATTACATGAAATCCAAATAAAAATCCATTTAAATTACAGGTTGCAACAAAATAGCAAAAACGCGAAGGGGGATGAATACTTTTGCAAGGCACTGTATTCAGACCCCTTGACCTTTTCCACATTTAGTTACGTTACAGCTTTATTCTGAAATGGATTAAATAGTTTTTTTCCCTCATCAATCTACACACAATACCCCATAATGACAAAGCAAAAACCGTTTTTTAGAAATTGTAGCAAATTTATAAAGAAAATATGACATTTACATAAGTATTCAGACCTTTTACTCAGTACTTTGTTGAAGCACCTTTGGAAGCGATTACAGCCTCAAGTCTTCTTGGGTATGACGCTACAAGCTTGGCACACCTATATTTGGGGAGTTTCTCCCATTCTTCTCTGCAGATCCTCTCAAGCTCTGTCAGGTTTGATGGGGAGCGTCGCTGCACAGCTATTTTCAAGTCTCTCCAGAGATGTTAGATTGGGTTCAAGTCTGGGCTCTGGCTGGGCCACTCAAGGACATTCAGAGACTTGTCCCGAAGCCACTCCTGCGTTGTCTTGGTTGTGTGCATAGGGTCGTTGTCCTTTTGGAAGGTGAACCTTCACCCCAATCTGAGGTCTTGAGCGTATGGAGCAGGTTTTCATCAAGGATCTCTCTGTACTTTGCTCCGTTCATCTTTCCCTCGATCCTAACTAGTCTCCCAGTCCCTGCCGCTGAAAAACATCCCCACAGCATGATGCTGCCACCACCATGCTTCACCGTAGGGATGGTGCCAGGTTTCCTCCAGACGTGACATTGGCATTCATCAGACCAGAGAATCTTGTTTCTCATGGTTTGAGAGTCCTTTAGGTGCCTTTTGGCAAACTCCAAGCGGGCTGTCATGTGCCTTTTACTGAGGAGTGGCTTCCGTCTGGCCACTCTACCATAAAGGCCTGATTGGTGGAGTGCTGCAGAGATGGTTGTCCTTCTGGAAGGTTCTCCCATCCCCACATAGGAACTCTGGACCTCTGTCAGAGTGACCATCGGGTTCTTGGTCACCTCCCTGACCAAGGCCATTCTCCCCTGATTGCTCAGTTTGGCCGGGCGGCCAGCTGTAGAAAGAGTCTTGGTGGTTCCAAACTTCTTCCATTTAAGAATGACGGAGGCCACTGTGTTCTTGGGGACCTTTAATGCTGCAGAATTTTTTTGGGGACCATTCCCCAGATCTGTGCCTTGACACAATCCTGTCTCTGAGCTCTATGGACAATTCCTTCGATCTAATGGCTTGGTTTTTGGTCTGACATGCACGCCAACTGTGGGACCTTGTATAGACAGGTGTGTGCCATTCCAAATCATGTCCAATCAATTGAATTTACCACAGGTGGACTCCAATCAAGTTGTATAAACATCTCAAGGACAATTTTGAGTCTCATATCAAAGGGTAAGAATACTTATGTAAATAATTATTATAGTTATTTTTATTTTAACATTAGCAAACATTTCTACAAATCTGTTTTCTCTTTTGTCATTATGGGGTATTGTGTGTAGATTGAGGAAATTGTTTTATTTAATCCATTTTAGAATAAGGCTGTAACGTAACAAAAATGTGGAAAAAGTCAAAAGGTCTGAATAATTTACGAAGGCACTGTATGTCTATGTGTTGTTACCATGATGAGGTAGCTACTACATAGATATGTGTGTGGTTGTTACCATGGTGAGGTAGCTACTACATATATATGTGTGTGGTTGTTACCATGGTGAGGTAGCTACTACATAGATATGTGTGTGGTTGTTACCATGGTGAGGTAGCTACTATATAGATATGTGTGTGGTTGTTACCATGGTGAGGTAGCTACTATATAGATATGTGTGTGGTTGTTACCATGGTGAGGTAGCTACTATATAGATATGTGTGTGGTTGTTACCATGGTGAGGTAGCTACTATATATATATGTGTGTGGTTGTTACCATGGTGAGGTAGCTACTATATAGATATGTGTGTGGTTGTTACCATGGTGAGGTAGCTACTATATAGATATGTGTGTGGTTGTCACCATGGTGAGGTAGCTACTATATAGATATGTGTGTGGTTGTTACCATGGTGAGGTAGCTACTATATAAATATGTGTGTGGTTGTTACCATGGTGAGGTAGTTGTACTCGGAGGCGTTGCCTAGAGACAGTATATCCTATTATAATTGTATTGGACTGGTTTGGATTTTTACTTGACCTTCTTTATTGGTATTTGAATGTTTGGTTTGTGAAATTTGATATGCTGTGTGTAGCGTCCATTTTTATAGATTATTGTGTCATCTGCTCTCTATTCATTTTAATTCAAGGGGTTTTATTGGCATGGGAAACATGTTTACATTGCCAAAGCAAGTGAAATGGATCATAAACAAAAGTGAAATAAACAATAAAAATGAACAGTTAACATTACACTCTCAAATGTTTCAAAGGAGTAGAGACTTTTCAAATGTCATATTATGGCTATACAGTCGTGATCAAAAAGTTTTGAGAATGACACAAGTATTGGTCTTCACAAAGTTCGCTGCTTCAGTGTTATGAGAGATTTTTGTCAGATGTTACTATGGTATACTGAAGTATAATTACAAGCATTCCATAAGTGTCAAAGGCTTTTATTGACAATTACATTACGTTTATGCAAAGAGTCAATATTTGCAGTGTTGACCCTTCTTTTTCAAGACCTCTGCAATCCGCCCTGGCATGCTGTCAATTAACTTCTGGGCCACATCCTGACTGATGGCAGCCCATTCTTGCATAATCAATGCTTGGAGTTTGTCAAAATTTGTGAGTTTTTGTTTGTCCACCCGCCTCTTGAGAATCAACCACAAGTTCTCAATGGGATTAAGGTCTGGGGAGTTTCCTGGCCATGGACCCAAAATGTCGATGTTTTGTTCCCCGAGCCACTTAGTTATCACTTTTGCCTTATGGCAAGGTGCTCCATCATGCTGGAAAAGGCATTGGTCGTCACCAAACTGTTCTTCGATGGTTGGGAGAAGTTGCTCTCGGAGGATGTGTTGGTACCATTCTTTATTCATGGCTGTGTTCTTAGGCAAAATTGTGAGTGAGCCCACTCCTTTGGCTGAGAAGCAACCCCACACATGAATGGTCTCAGGATGCTTTACTGTTGGCATGACACAGGACTGATGGTAGCACTCACCTTGTCTTCTCCGGACAAGGTGTTTTCCGGATGCCCCAAACAATCGGAAAGGGGATTCATCAGAGGAAATTACTTGACCTCAGCAGTCCAATCCCTGTACCTTTTGCAGAATATCGGTCTGTCCCTGATGTTTTTCCTGGAGAGAAGTGGCTTCTTTGCTGCCCTTCTTGACACCAGGCCATCCTCCAAAAGTCTTCACCTCACTGTGCGTGCAGATGCACTCACACCTGCCTGCTGCCATTCCTGAGCAAGCTCTGCACTGGTGGTGCCCCGATCCCGCAGCTGAATCAACTTTAGGAGACGGTCCTGGCGCTTGCTGGACTTTCTTGGGCGCCCTGACGCCTTCTTCACAACAATTGAACCTCTCTCCTTGAAGTTCTTGATGATCCGAAAAATTGTTGATTTAGGTGCAATCTTACTAGCAGCAATATCCTTGCCTGTGAAGCCCTTTTTGTGCAAAGCAATGATGACGGCAAGTATTTCCTTGCAGGTAACCATGGTTAACAGAGGAAGAACAATGATTTCAAGCACCACCCTCCTTTTTAAAGCTTCCAGTCTGTTATTCTAACTCAATCAGCATGACAGAGTGATCTCCAGCCTTGTTCTCGTCAACACTCTCACCTGTGTTAACGAGAGAATCACTGACATGATGGCAGCTGGTCCTTTTGTGGCAGGGCTGAAATGCAGTGGAAATGTTTTTTTGGGATTAAGTTCATTTTCATGGCAAAGAGTGACTTCATGACATTCTGGAGTATATGCAAATTGCCATAATAAAAACTGAGGCAGCAGACTTTGTGAAAATTAGTATTTGTGTCATTCTCAAAACTTTTGACCACGGCTGTATCCAGTGTTCTAACGATGTGCAAATAGGTAAAGTACAAAAGGGAAAATAAATAAACATAAATATGGGTTGTATTTACAATGGTGTTTGTTCTTCACTGGTTGCCCTTTTCCTGTGGCAACTGGTCACACATCTTGCTGCTGTGATGGCACACTGCATTTGTTTTCAAATTCTTTGTGGGTCTGTGTAATCTGAGGGAAATATGCGTCTCTAATATGGTCATACATTTGTCAGGTTAGGAAGTGCAGCTCAGTTTCCACATCATTTTGTGGGCAGTGTGCACATAGCCTGTCTTCTCTCGAAAGCCAGGTCTGCTTACGGCGGCCTTTCTCAATAGCAAGGCTATGCTCACTGAGTCTGTACATAGTCGAAGATTTCCTTAAGTTTGGGTCAGTCACAGTGGTCAGGTATTCTGCAATTTGTGTACTGTCTGTTTAGGGCCAAATAGCGTTCTAGTTTGCTCTGTTTTTTGGTAAATTCTTTCCAATGTGTCAAGTAATTATCTTTTAGTTTTCTCATGATGGGTCTAATTGTGTTTATGTTGCTGTCCTGGGGATCTGTGGGGTCTGTTTGCGAACAGAACCAGCTTGCTTAGGGAACTCTTCTCTAGGTTCATCTCTCTGTAGGTGAATGCTTTGTTATGGAAGATTCCTTTTAGGTGGTTGTAGAATTTAACGACTCTTTTCTGGATTTTGATAATTTGCGGGTATCGGCGTAATTCTGCTCTGCATACATTATTTGGTGTTTTACGTCGTACACAGAGGATGTTTTTGCAGAGTTCTGCATGCAGAGTGTCAATTTGGTGTTTGTCCCATTTTGTGAATGCTTGGTTGGTGAGCAGACCCCACACCTCACAACCATAAAGGGCAATGGGTTCTATAACTGATTTAAATATTTTTAGCCAGATCCTAATTGGGATGTCAAATTTTATGTTCCTTTTGATGGCATAGAAGGCCCTTCTTGCCTTGTCTCAGATCGTTCACAGCTTTGTGTAAGTTACCTGTGGCGCTGATGTTTAGGCCGAGGTATGTATCGTTTTTTGTGTGCTCTAGGGCAACGGTGTCTAGATGGAATTTGTATTTGTGGTCCTGGCAACTGGACCGTTTTTGGAACACCATTATTTTTGTCTTACTGAGATTTACTGTCAGGGCCCAGGTCTGACAGAATCTGTGCAGAAGATCTAGGTGCTGCTGTAGGCCCTCCTTGGTTGGGGACAGAAGCACCAGATCATCAGCAAACAGTAGACATTTGACTTCAAATTCTAGTAGGGTGAGGCCGGGTGCTGCAGACTGTTCTAGTGCCCTCGCCAATTCGTTGATATATATGTTGAAGAGGGTGGGGCTTAAACTGCATCCCTGTCTCACCCCACGGCCCTGTGGAAAGAAATGTGTGTGTTTTTTGCCAATTTTAACCGCACACTTGTTGTTTGTGTACATGGATTTTATAATGTCGTATGTTTTTCCCCCAACCCCACTTTCCATCAATTTGTATAGCAGACCCTCATGCCAAATTGAGTCAAAAGCTTTTTTGAAATCTCTCTCTCTCTCCATGCTGCTTTCCACACAGACCTGTTACTCCAGGAGCGCATTTGTTGTTGCTCGATCAGGAGACCACTTGCGTTCAGTCTGCATGGTCAATGCAGCACATGCAACAATGTTGATGACAACGATGTTGTTTCCACTTTGCTTCTTAATATAAATCCATAAGCGTTCTATAATTACACTATTAGTTTGTGTGTCTTACGTCAACAAACAGCTAGTTTAGTATTTTCTTAGCAAGTTTTAGCTAAATCGTGTTAGCCACAAATTGCTAATCGCTAGTTAGCTGGCTAGCTAGCTAGCAAATAAATGTACTGAGTCAGAACAAACGTAGCTAGCTAATACAGCCTGGTACCAGTGATGGTGTCGGCCTAGATCAGCATGATGTTTGTGCAGCAGTATCTTCTAAATCAAAGAGGCGAAGCATGAATATGTTGGGCTACATGAAGAAACAATTAATGTAGCTGAAGATTAAAGGGTCCCCTAGGAAACGCTGACCATCACTTTGGGTCCTACCCTGTCACACTAACTCCTCCCTGGTATTTTCATTCGTTGTCACGTCAAACAACTGTGTTCAAATCGCCCCAGTTCTAGAATTTGAATAAACATTCTATTTCCATGATTCCAACAGTTCACCCAAGTCAAATCGCAATTGCAACATTTCGTTAAAAAAATGAGGCCTAGTTTTTTTTTACCCATATCGTGCAGCCCATACGTGGCAGTGTGAAATTATCCCTAAGGAGTGCAGGAAATGCGGAAATGGATAGAAATGCAGGAAATTGTTTTAGGGTGAAGTTGAATTGAACAGTATAAAACAATCAGAACGGTAGAGAGACATTGAAGTCCCTCAGAATGTATGTGTTGCCACCGTAGGGTAACGCAGTACTCACAAAGCAAGTGTAGAACTTTTATTATTCAAAAACATCAAATACCATCAAATTCCGTCATACCGTCCAAAATGTGATACTTATGCCAGTGGCTCTGTTACTCTGTCCCGTCCAGGTGACTCAGGTGCACCTGGAAACTCTGAAGATTGAGAACCAACATCTCAATGATCTGCTGGAGAGAGTGGAGTCGAGGTCTACTAAGGTCTGGACTGATTTATACTTCATTGGAACGTTGTCCAAATCTACAATATATTTTTCCTTAGTCCCAATGTATTTTTCATTGACTCTCTCTTGCCCTATTTTTCAATCACTCTCTTTCTCTCTCTCTCTCTCAACCCCTTCATTCTCTCTCTCTCCTTCTCCCCTCCATCTATCTCTCCCTCTCTCTCTCTCCCTCCCCCCCAGAAAGGGGACCCCTGCCTGGCCTCTCTGAGAGAGAGCTACATCTCGTCTCTGAGTAGCTTGGAGCAGGAGAACAGGCAGATGAGACAGGAGCTGGTGGAGGTGAGGGCTCGCCAGGAGGCCTCTACACAGACCTGGCAGGACAAGCTAGACAGAGCCCTGCTACACAACCAGTCCAGGGTCGGCCCACGACAAGCACAGGACGGGTAGGCTACAGTAGACAGACACACACACACACACTGCAGACACACACACACACACACACACACACACACACACACACACACACACACACACACACACACACTGCAGTCACACACACACACTGCAGACACACACACACTGCAGACACACACACACACACACACACACACACACACACACACTGCAGTCACACACACACACTGCAGACACACACACACTGCAGTCACACACTGCAGTCACACACACACACTGCAGACACACACACACACTGCAGTCTCTCACACACACACACACACACTGCAGACACACACACACACACACACACACACACACACACTGCAGTCACACACACACACTGCAGACACACACACACTGCAGTCACACACTGCAGTCACACACACACACTGCAGACACACACACACACTGCAGTCTCTCACACACACACACACACACACACTGCAGTCACACACACACACACACACTGCAGACACACACACACACACACACTGCAGACACACACACACACACACACACACTGCAGACACACACACACACACACACACTGCAGTCACACACACACACACACTGCAGACACACACACACACACACACTGCAGTCTCATACACACACACACACACACACACACTGCAGAGACACACACACACTGCAGTCTCACTCAGGCCACACAAAGCCTGGTGAATATGATTTCTGTTCTCCGTTGAGATGTTTAGTGAACCTCAGTGCTGTTCCCGCTGTAGGACTGAGGAGGAGCTGCAGCAGAGACACCGAGAGGAGATGTTAGCCATGGAGACCAGGATGCAGGAGAACACCTCGCACTACGAAGAGGAGATCCAGCACCTCCTCCGACAGCTAGAGGCCCTCTCCTCCTCTCACAGACACCACAGCCAGACCCTGGACCGCAGGCCCTCCTCGTCCTCCTCCTCTTCCTCCTCGGCCTGTAGAGAGAGCAGACTAGCCCGGGGGACAGCCTCAGCCCTTGTCTGTGTTCCTAATGAACCTGCCCCTCTACCTGTCTCTTTACCTGGTGGTGCTGAGGGCCAGTTCTCCAGTTCAGAGGAGGCTCTACACCTGCTGGCCAGCCAAGACGCACTACCCATGGTGAGGCTATCTGTCAGTGACAATTTAGGTCCTCTCACTCTGCCAGACTCATGTGGTTACTATATACAGCTGCTCTGTTAAGATGCATTTTACATGTTAGTCATTTAGCAGATGCTCTTATCCAGAGCCACTTACAACCCTTTCCTCAGTAAAGCAGCTATCAACAAAGTCAGTGCTGGTAAGAAAAGACAAGTGCAGTCGTTCAGAGACTAGGAGACTAATGCTGGTGTAGTGAGGAGTAGAACATGATGTGATGTTAGTCAAAGTTCATCAGGATAATAGCAGGGAGATTTTGCGAATGGGGGAAAAAACAGGATATAATTGTTTCAGAACAAGGCCATTCTGAAGACCAGTCTCCTTTTCAGTCTTCAGTTAGTACGACCATATAATACTGTGTCTAGGGTGTCAAATCTCCACTAACTTTTCTCCAAATTCCCAGGTTTCCCAGAAATCCCAGTTGGAGGATTCTGGATTTCATGCTTATTGATTTCGTGTCTAATACCTCCTTCTGTTCTCCAGGAGCGTTGTGTGGGTTCCCCTGCTGGCTCGGTGGCATCCCGATTCCTGGAGGAGGAGAACCTGCGCTCCCAGGAGCGTTGTGTGGGTTCCCCTGCTGGCTCGGTGGCATCCCGATACCTGGAGGAGGAGAACCTGCGATCCCAGGAGCTGCTCCAGAGACTAGATGCTCACATCCAGGGCATGAGACAGGACAACGTCAGGACCGTTTCTAAATACCTGGGCCATCCAGAGACCTCCTAACCTTAACCCTCATGACCTTCCAGACACCTCCTAACCTTAACCCGCTTGACCTTCCAGAGACCTCCTAACCTTAACCCTCATGACCTTCCAGACACCTCCTAACCTTAACCCTCTTGACCTTCCAGACACCTCCTAACCTTAACCCTCATGACCTTCCAGAGACCTCCTAACCTTAACCCTCATGACCTTCCAGAGACCTCCTAACCTTAACCCTCATGACCTTCCAGAGACCTCCTAACCTTAACCCTCATGACCTTCCAGAGACCTTAACCCTCATGACCTTCCAGACACCTCCTAACCTTAACCCACTTGACCTTCCAGAGACCTCCTAACCTTAACCCTCTTGACCTTCCAGACACCTCCTAACCTTAACCCACTTGACCTTCCAGAGACCTTAAACCTCTTGACCATCCAGACACGTCCTAACCTTAACCCTCATGACCTTCCAGAGACCTCCTAACCTTAACCCTCATGACCTTCCAGAGACCTTAAACCTCTTGACCATCCAGACACGTTCTAACCTTAACCCTCATGACCTTCCAGAGACCTCCTAACTCCTAACCTTAACCCTCATGACCTTCCAGACACCTCCTAACCTTAACCCTCATGACCTTCCAGACACCTCCTAACCTTAACCCTCATGACCTTCCAGAGACCTTAACCCTCTTGACCATCCAGACACGTTCTAACCTTAACCCTCATGACCTTCCAGACACCTCCTAACCTTAACCCTCATGACCTTCCAGACACCTCCTAACCTTAACCCTCATGACCTTCCAGACACCTCCTAACCTTAACCCTCATGACCTTCCAGACACCTCCTAACCTTAACCCTCATGACCTTCCAGACACCTCCTAACCTTAACCCTCATGACCTTCCAGAGACCTTAACCCTCTTGACCTTCCAGACACGTTCTAACCGTACCCCTATAAAGCACTTTAGAAACGTACAGTCTCGCTAAGCCCAGTTAGTGCTGCTCAGATTCCTCCTTGACAATCTCTTTCCTTTTGTACCCATTAGAATGTCTGTATTTCTGGATGTGGGATGTATTTTTGCAGTGATATAGCAGCGCTTGTTTTTTGTTGACAGTTTGCCTCCTGTGATGTCATCCATATACCCAAGATGGAATGGAACTATGTTTGTAAACATATATAAATATTTATTTAAAATATTCAAAACCTCATTCTGCAATGGCTCAGATGCTGTCCTCGCTTGTTGACAAGTACAAGGTACATATTCTCTCTCAGCCAGCCGTGGGTGGGTGGGGTCTCTCTCCTCGGGGTTTTGGCGTGACTGCATCCCTCCCTGTAGGACGAGAGAGAGAGAGAGAGCGAGAGAGAGAGAGAGGGAGAGGAGAGGGAGAGACGAGGAGCGAGAGGGAGACGAGAAGAGATTAAGATATCTCTCTAGCGACTCTAATTCGCGCGATCGCTCTCGCTGCGCTTCTCTCTACTCTCCTCTACTCTCTCTATCTCTCTCTCTCCTCTCTCCTCTCTCCTCTCTCTCCTCTCGCCTTGCTCCTCTCTCTCTCTCTCTCTCCTCTCTCTCTCTCTCCTCTCTCTCTCTTCTCTCTCTCTCGCTTCTCTCTCTCTCGCTCGCTCCTTTCGCTTTCTCTCTCTCCGTTCGCTCTCCCTCTCTCTCTCGTCTGTATCCTCCTTCTGTTCTCCCTCCATCCACTCCATCGCCCCCTCTGCCCCATCTCACACGGAGGGAGGGAGGGGTGTCCTTGGACTCTCATCCCCGACCCTTTCCCACGACACACGCAAACAAGGCCCATAGCACTATATGGGGAATAGGGTGCAATTTAGGACGTACCCCGGGTGTGTGTTGGAATGAAGGGAAATAAAGACAAAATGTTAATATTCCCCAAATAAATCCAATTTTTGAGGAATGTAGTATTGTTATGTGTTTTCTGTTCCATCCTTTCTGTGTATTAGGGACGCGTGTGTGTGTTAGAGAAATATGTATCGCTTCAGTCTCCAGTCTCCATTCCAGAGGTTTTTCACATTGGTATTTAGTAACCGTGGTTACTGGGGCTGTCAGGCCTAACAAACTGGAGAGTGGAATTTGGCAGAGCAGACCTTTAGCTAGCTACTCTCTGTCCCAAATGGCACCCTATTCCCTATGTAGTGCACTACTTTGGTAGTAGCTCTGGTCAAAAGTAGTGCCCTATATAGGGAATAGGGTGCCACGTTGGACGCACAGAGGGTTTTGATTTATGAGGATTCTTTCAAGGGGCCTGGAGTAAGGGAAGAATTAGCTCAACTTTAATTTAAGACCTGCCTACGCATTTCTGGATAAGATGCAATGGAGACGTAGATCATAGTAGTTCCACGACCTAGCTAACCTAAAGGAATAATATTTATATAGCTTCAACGTCTGTTTTTCTACTGTCTTGTCACTGTCTTGTCACTCACTGCCATGCCAAGCTGTCCACTAGGGGGCAGACACATACTGGCACTCAGGCTACACCAGAGGGTAAACTAGAAGGAAATAGTAAATAACATTGTTGTTCATTCAACTGTGTAGTGTTAGTGCTATCTGGGGTACTACAGACTGGGACAGACTTCCTGCTGTATGTGTTAGTGCTATCTGGGGTACTACAGACTGGGACAGACTTCCTGCTGTATGTGTTAGTGCTATCTGGGGTACTACAGACTGGGACAGACTTCCTGCTGTATGTGTTAGTGCTATCTGGGGTACTACAGACTGGGACAGACTTCCTGCTGTATGTGTTAGTGCTATCTGGGGTACTACAGACTGGGACAGACTTCCTGCTGTATGTGTTAGTGCTATCTGGGGTACTACAGACTGGGACAGACTTCCTGCTGTATGTGTTAGTGCTATCTGGGGTACTACAGACTGGGACAGACCTTCCTGCTGTATGTGTTAGTGCTATCTGGGGTACTACAGACTGGGACAGACTTCCTGCTGTATGTGTTAGTGCTATCTGGGGTACTACAGACTGGGACAGACTTCCTGCTGTATGTGTTAGTGCTATCTGGGGTACTACAGACTGGGACAGAGTTATTTTTCATAACAATAAGCAGCAAGTCATTGGACCACAATAAGCTGAATTGAACTGCGTTTCTGAAAACCAGCAGCAGAGGGCGTTGTTACATATTGCACTCATGCAAGTCAGGATTCCCCGGGGAAGAGCAATGCCGTTGCTATGACGACAGCTACATATGGTTTGCTACAGGGATGTAGTGAACTGTTGTATCTACACATGATGTTGACAGACATTTGAAGCTACGGGTTTCCCTAGTAACATAGAGCTTTCAAGTCTCTGCCCTCATTGGTCTCCGCTCCAGTTCCAACAGCATTACTGAGCGACTGACATTACATCACAGATTCCTCATTGACTTCCATAGTTTTCTGTGGTTGAAATTCAAAATGTTTAAATTGTTTATTTGTTTAAACATTTAGGGCCCGATTCAGACTGGAAATAAGTAGACTCAACACGGACTTAAGTCTTTAAAAAATAAAAAACTTAAGTCTATGTTAAATCAACTTATGTCAAGTCTATATAGGGCCCATAAAATACAGACCTGGTAAATGTTATCATTATGCTGCCTGTTAGCACCAGGTTTACGACCCGCCCAGATGTTTCCCTCTGAGCATCAGAGAACCCTTCCCTTCCTAAGCTGTACAACATACTGCCTGCTAGCACCTGGTTTGCGACCGAATCCCATATGTTTCCCTCTGAGCATCAGAGAACTCTCCCCTTCCCATGCCCTGGTATCCCCTGGCAAAACACTGCAGCTCTGAGGTATAGACTCCAGCTAGCCTTACCACTCTGGTCAGCCCTACTACAGCTTTACTACAGCCTTACCTCTCTGGTCAGCCCTACTATAGCTTTACTACAGCCTTACCTCTCTGGGCAGCCCTACTACAGCTTTACTACAGCATTACCTCTCTGGGCAGCCCTACTACAGCTTTACTACAGCCTTACCTCTCTGGTCAGCCCTACTACAGCTTTACTACAGCCTTACCTCTCTGGGCAGCCCTACTACAGCCTTACCCCTCTGGTCAGCCCTACTACAGCTTTACTACAGCCTTACCTCTCTGGTCAGCCCTACTACAGCTTTACTACAGCCTTACCTCTCTGGTCAGCCCTACTACAGCTTTACTACAGCCTTACCTCTCTGGTCAGCCCCTACTACAGCTTTACTACAGCCTTACCTCTCTGGTCAGCCCTACTACAGCTTTACTACAGCCTTACCTCTCTGGTCAGCCCTACTACAGCTTTACTACAGCCTTACCTCTCTGGTCAGCCCTACTACAGCTTTACTACAGCCCTACTACCTCTCTGGTCAGCCCTACTACAGCTTTACTACAGCCTTACTACCTCTCTGCTCCTTTAATCTCTAGTTTAATGAGAGTTTTGCGACGTCCTCAGCTCCTTCTGTGAGCCCTACGTTCTTATGGGAATGACAGCGCCTTCAGAAAGTATTCATATCCCTTGACTTATTCCACATTTTGTTTTGTTACAGTCTGAATTCAAAATGGATTAAATAGATGTTGTTTTCTCTTACCTATCTACACTCAATACCCCATTATGAAAAAGTGAAAACATGTTTTTAGAAATTTTAGCAAAATTATTGAAAATGAAATAATGAAATATCTAATTTAGAAAAGTACTCAAACCCCTAAGTCAATACTTTGTAGAAGCACCTTTGGCAGCAATTACAGCTGTCAGTCTTTCTGGGTAAGTCTCTAAGAGCTTTCCACACCTGGATTGTGCAACATTTGCCCATTATTCTTTTCAAAATTATTAAAGCTCTGTCAAATTGGTTGTTGATCATTGCTAGACAACCATTTTCAAGTCTTGCCATAGATTTTCAAACCGATTTAAGTCAAAACTTTAACTAGGCCACTCCGTGTCGTCTTGGTAAGCAACTCCAGTGTAGATTTGGCCTTGTGTTTTAGGACATTGTCCTGCTGAAAGGTGAATTTGTCTCCCAGTGTCTGGTGGAAAGCAGACTGAACCAGGTTTTCCTCCTGGATTTTGCCTGTGCTTAGCTCTATTCAGTTTATTTTTATCCTAAAAAACTCCCCTAGTCCTTGCCGATGACAAGCATACCCATAACATGATGCAGCCACCACCATGCTTGAAAATATGAAGAGTGGTACTCAGTGATGTGTTGTGTTGGATTTGCCCCAAACATAACGCTTTATATTCAGGACATAAAGTTAATTTCTTTGCCAGATTCTTTGCCGTTTTATTTGAGTGCCTTATTGTAAACAGGATGCATGTTTTGGAATGTTTTTATTCTGTACAGGCTTCCTTCTTTTCACTCTGTCATTTAGGTTAGTATTGTGGAGTAACTGCAATGTTGTTGATCCATCCTCAGTTTTCTCCTATCACAGCCATTAAACTCTGTAACTGATTTAAAGTCACTATTGGCTTCATGGTGGAATCCCTGAGCGGTTTCCTTCTTCTCCGGCAACTGAGTTAGGAAGGACGCCTGTATCTTTGTAGTGACTGGGTGTATTGATACACCATCCAAAGTGTAATTAATAACTTCACCATGCTCAAAGGGATATTCAATGTCTGTTTTTTTTTTACCCATCTACCAATAGTTGCCCTTCTTTGCGAGGCATTAGAATGTGGTTGAATCTGTGTTTGAAATTCACTGCTTCACTGAGGGTACTTACAGCTAATTGTATGTGTGAGATACAGAGATGAGGTAGTCATTCAAAAATCATGTTAAACACTATTATTGCACACAGAGTGAGCCCATGCAGCTTATTATGTGACTTGTTAAGCAAATGTGTACTCCTAAACTTATTTAGGCTTGCCATAAGGGGTTAAATACTTATTGACTCAAGACATTTCAGCTTTTCAATTGTAATTCATTTGTAAAAAAATAAATATCAAAAAAGTTTCCA